>VZUA01039356.1:0-14024 GCA_013401035.1 Horornis vulcanius
TAGGAAGCAAGAACTATGATTATAAAACTAGGAAAAATGCAAGAGTAATAAGGATTGAAAATAAGGCAAGAAATCTTACCATTCCAATATATACATCAATCATTCACCATGCAAAATACCAGGTGAAATAATTGGTTAAATCCCAGTTGAGGATACACTTAAGGCCACAGAAAAAAACTACAGCTGACAAAGCAGTGATAGCTCTTGGAAAAGGGAAGCAAGTGGCCCCTGGACAGCACTGAAGGTCACATGCTAAAAGCTGAGGAATGGAAAGAAATCCTCAAATGAAGTACAGTCAGCTATTTCTCACTGTACAGACCACCAAGCTGAAGAATTTTTCAAACGTAAAAATCAAGATGGGTTATGTAGTTAAATCATAACGAGAATTATAATGGCTTACACAGGCAAGAAGTTGGGCCAGTCAGTAAAAAACACACTGCAGAGGCTGTAACTCTCAGGTGCACAAGTTCTGCATCAACCATCAGCAACTCAATCCTTCTTTTCTGGTGAGAGATCTGTCTCCCCTCTAAGCTACTGTCTCTCAAACCACTCCAAATACTGGTGATAATGGACTACAAGCACACTGGAACAGCAGCATCCTTATTCCCTAACATTATTATCCCAAACACGCCATCCCTGTTTCCACGTTGTGCCAGTTACAGCTAACCCTTATAATTTCATTGTTATTCCCTCAGCAAAGGAACACAACATGGCAGAACATTCCTAAGAAATTGTCAGGAAAACCAGCAGAATTCATCCTTCCTTGAAAAGCCACAGTGACTTCTGCTAAAAAGAAAACATTAAGGAAGCAATAACAATCAGACTTTATGAATTCACACAGAGGTAAAAATCTCTTCAGTTTCTATCCCTTTGTGGGTTTTATGCCCCTAAAACCCAGGTGCTGTGACCTGAATGGGGGAGCAGGTCATTAATGCTCAGCTCCCTGTTGCTAAACTGCCTCTTACTGTACCCTTACATTTCATACACTGTTGCCATGAGCACAGAGTGCATATGGAACATTAGATAAATAAAATTAATTAACCTCGGACTTGGGATCCTTAACTCCCTATGCATACCATTTGGCAAAACAGTTCCTCAGAAGCTCTCTAACCCATTTTTACATCCTCTCGGACCCTGTGGCTATGCTAACCTACAGGTTCCTTTAGCCCCAGGTTGTTATACCACCTCAATATAAAAATAGCCTTCTGCTGAAACAAATAATATTATTTTTCACTGCACAGAAAGCACAGAAAGCATCAGTGTCCCCAGGCAGTCTCCAGGGTGCTAAACGTGCTATTTCAGTTTGGTACTGCATGTACTGTGAACACACTCAGTACTCCCACACGGAGTGCTGTCTGATACATTCTCTTTGGAGAGTTCTCCAGGCACCAGGAGCTCTTTCCTTTCCTACCAGGAAATTCCAGGAGTCAGCTAACCAGTACTGTTTAAACAAAGGCTTTGCCCTTGCTGTGCATATACATGAATACTCCCATACTTATCCACAAAAACGTATGCCTATCTACACGGGTTACCTGGGAGCTGTAAATCCCACCTGTTTGTAAGGAATTTCCCCCCCTGCAGTGCATGTGACCTCAAATGCCTTTGAGGGGGCCCCAGCATCTTTCCTTCTGCAGAATTTACTGACTCCTGGGGAACTCCTACTCCTCTAAGCTACACTGTCCTGCCAGGGCACTGCAGAAGACTGAGGAAAAGGAGGAAAGCAGAACCTTCCAGCTGGTGACATCCACTCTGGGGAGCAAGCACCTTCCAGCTGCTAGGGCACCACAGGGAGTCATTGCTGGCTGCGCCCTCCCAACAGCACTCGCTCAGCCCAGGGCCGGCTGTGCACACCCTGCCCCAGGCCTTCACTTCACTCACTGTCATGTTGATAGCTCCGTTCTGGAACAGTTAATTCAGGGTGTCAGAGAGCTCAGCCAGGTGCTCTTTTTTACAGTATTTAGTTTCTAGAGCTCATTCATTGGCATTTCATTCTAATGTCTTACTAAACAGAAAATTCTGAATTCAGGCACTGTGTAGAAAACATGGATAAGCTTGGAATGAATGACCTTTATGGTAAGTGTGCCTTTTGAAGAGCTGTAATACAGGAAGAACTTCCTGAGCAGGCCAGTGCAGTTCAAGTGTGATGTCAGGGTCATTATTCCAAGTTTTTACCAAAACATCCTGGGTCAATGCAGACACAGAAAATGAAAAACCTTTATCAGGAAAGCCTGATGGACATCGTGGCCTCTTGGCTTTTGCATTATCTACCCCTGTTACCTTCTGTTCCACACAAACCACTGTAACAGTTCTAATTACGTTTCAGATGCAAATGTTCTGTATTTTAAAACAGAAAATAGGCATAAGTAGATGTAAGACCTAGTATTTTCTAAAATCTTTTAACTGATCTTAAGAGACCTGCAATTTCACCTTTCTTTTGATAGATGACCAGTACTGATGTTAGATTTATACTTGTGACCCAGAGAGTCAAGGAGAGGCAGGACTGCCCCAAACTCCCAATGCCTCAGGAGGGGACAAGACCAGAGACACATTTTCTTTCTTCACCTACCAACCTCCCATAAAATCTGTTCTTTACTAAAAATGCACCATAGGAAATCTCAGGAGAATACTGAGATCTAATAATCAGTTACTTATTTTTTCAGGTGGAAGAGTTCGAAGGGCTACCAGCACAAGTGTGTTGGCATGCAAGAGATGAGAATTAAAAATAGTAATATAAAAAAGTGAATGCTTTTTCTTCCCCTTTCTTTATGCTTTATTTCCCTTCACTAAATGTACTTTGCACATTGTTAGGTAGATATAATATGTGTAGGAGGGATTGTCGAGGTTGCCATGGTTTCTCATTTTTAATGAGCTTTGAGACTTCATAATCCAACCAAATACATTAATAATTACTACATCTATTTTTTCTCCCTTCCCCCCTCCCTCCAAAGCACTCCAAAAATTGCTGGTGCTAAAAGTAAAAGCAGTGATTTGAGAGACAATAAAACATCAAAGCAGAAGCCCACCCTCAAGGAGTCGGCAAACAAAGGCTTGGGGAGGTAACAGGAGAAAATAACCCCCGTGAGTCAGGGATCTGCTCCACAGCCTCGTGTCTCTCCCAGCATCTAAAGTCAGCACAGTGTTTGGTCGGGTGCAAAACTCCCTGAACACACAGCAAACCAAGTCACCTCTGTCAGAATCAGAAGCTGGTGAACCACTGAAGGCTGGCTGCACCAGCTCTGGTACTGTTTGCTAACTCTGCTCAATGTACAAGGACAGACTGAAGTGCTCAGAAGTTTGTGGGCAGCCACCTCCCACAAACAGACAATTCCAGCGCTTATAGCCCGGATTTGGCAAAGGAAGGGAGCAATTGTCTGACTTCAAGCGCAAGAATCTGAATGGGACAACTCAGGCACTTACAGGCAAAGCCTTTTTTGACTAATTCATTGACTCAAAGTAAACAAGACTCAAGAGGCAAAAAAACCACTACTCATTTTAAAAACAAACAAACAAACAAAAACCCAAGTCTTTTCCTCCATAAAGTGCTTTGCTTTTACACTACTGGATCAAGTAAATAGAGATAAATAAGATTAAATAAAGCACTGCCAGCTAAGTGTATAGCTAAGGGGAAAAGTGTTTAATGTTTCAGCAACCACAAAACACGTTTTGCATGAGAGGTTGTTGGCTGAAGCCATTTCCTGTCACATCATTTTTGATGGTCTCCTGATACTGATAAAATAGGTCAAGGTGTAGAAGGAATTTAGGTTCTGGATCTGTGAATAACTCCTTGACTCAAACACATTAGCAAAGGTGGATCTGTTACTTGCTTACCTCGGGCAGTGGGGAGGAACAGAAACCCTTCCCTTTGATTTGAGGGCAGATCAGAAATGAGTACTCTATTTTTATACAGGAGAAGGGAATTCTAGCCCACAGGAAACCATCCATTTGGTACCACCGTGCTTACACAGCTCACAGGCAGCCAAGCAGCTGGGGCTGAGAGCTCTCAAAAGCATCAGGCCCTGCACGGACAGAGGATGAAAGCCCGAGGACTCTTGGAAATTCCAACACATGCTGTCCTATAACCTTGCAAGGCACTTGTGTGGATAACTATCTCACTTCTGAGGGAGCTGGACACATAAAAACAGTAAAGCACAGATGCAGTAAGAGGCTTGCTGAGGGCCACACAGAAAATCTGTGCCAGAGCAGGACACCAAATCAGCTCCCAAATCCTGGAGACTTCTCAGTTGGGGTACTCTATCCACAGACCACTCCTCCGTAAGAACAGAAAAGGACACCAGCTCTACCTCTGGGTAGGGCAGACCATCAAAACCCTGCTGTGATTTTAGAGAAGTGCAATTTGGCAGAAATCTGGAGGAAAAAATTTAACTACTTCTGCAGCATGAATCATCACAAACTTAAACATTGTGAAATAAACTTTTGGTGCCAACTTCCTCCATGAAGTGTCTGAGGACTCTGACAGACCAGCAGTGCTTTTTTACGCAGTAAACTCTTACAGAATGAAAGCAAATTGCAATCTAAAAATTTCCATCCCACGTTGCAGCATGAATCAGAAGTTGCCGATTTCTCTTGGGAAGGTCATTAGCATTCACCCGGGAGTTTCGGGGGAGCGGCTCCTCTGAGCGGAGCTTGGCTGGCACAGGGTGTCGCCTGCCCCCTGCGATCCCTGGCAGCGCCCCTGGAGGAGGCTCTCCCTGCTTTCTGTGCAGGACGCATCCGAGGCTGCTGGATCCACGCCACAGCCTCTGCCCAGCACGGCCAGGAAAACCCGTGCCACGTATGAGTAGCTTATGGAAAGGGTCTCAGTCGCTCCCTTTCTGCATTTGCTTATACCTTTAACAACCCATAACTGCCCTGTAAACACATTCACGGCTTTTCAAGCCATAATGTTAAAGAGATTGCAGAGGACACAAAAATATTTGTGTATTTGGTTTCTTTTTTCTCCCCTCCCAATGATACTTCTACAAACATAGACTCAAACTTTAAAGAAAAATCAGCCTCGTCTGACGTGATACTTTAGACACATAATAAATGTGAAAAAGGAAAAACTGCAATGAGCAACAAAAAAGTTTGAGTCATTATATTGTCTATGTTTCACAACATGATTTTTGATGCTGTCTGTGATTTGTTTTTAAAATTATATCTTGTGCTTTGATTTATGAGAAGTGCTTTTAAATCCATGAGATAAAACATCAAGAGAAGTCATTCCAACTGGGATTGTCCTTGGAGACAAGCTACTTCTTCACAGCCCCTGTAGGTAACAGATCCTGGCATCTGTCTGCAGCCAGTGGTGGCACAAAGTGAAATTCTTCCTACACAAGCTCTTACACAAATTCCTGTGCCAAGTACACCACATGACTATTTGTTCTCGTTCTTTCTCTGTTACACACAAGAAGGAACCCACATGGGAGCCCATCCTGAACAGCAGCAGGCCCACGACCCACTTCAATAATGCAACTTTTAGCTATTCTTCAAGCTGCATAGCTTTAATAACTTTTTCATTTGATATTGCTTCATTAAAGGTCATTTTTGTGTGACATTTGCAGAACTAGTTCTCTAATTATACTGCTCAGCATATGAGAAGCTTTTTCAGGAACAGTTCATTCTCCTTTGCAAAGAGACAAAATTTAATTACAGAGTGGAAGATTTAAATAATGGTTACATAAAAATACTTCTGTAAATCCCTTTCAGTTTAGGCTTTGAATTCTGAAAGGTCAGGCTCTTATAAGGTCTCTAGTTTAAAAAGAGATCATGACTTAATTATAGACCACCATTACATACTTCAGATTGTTTCAGTGGACATTGTTCATTGTCCTTTGTCACAAATTGTGAATTCTGAGAACAACTAGAGACTGCCAGTCAGAATAATATAACCACTACCCCTCAGGGCTGGGCTCTGCACCTGGACATTTTCAGCAGAGTCAGATTAAAACTGAAGCAAGGACTGGCAGCTAACCCTCCAGAAAAAAGCTCATTGCTGAGAGGCTGGCAGTGGCTGCAATTACCTGTAACACCACGCTGTTCTTCCTGAGCAGGAATGGGTTTGGATTTGCCCATAGTGAGACACAGAACTCTGTTTCTAAATCTACTTCCTGAAAGCTGGTATGAGTGTTCAACTTCCCTGAGTGCTGGGTGCCTCAGAAATCCCAGCCATGGAGGAGACAAGGCTGATCTTAGGTGGCCAGGACATCTGCTAGCAGGATCCTCACACATCCAGCACACAGGCTGCAGCTCTGGAGCTGGGAAAGCCAATGTTTGTGTTCCCCTCATTCACATTTTAACTTTTTAATTTGTAAGTGTATGAGAAAACTTTCTAATCTCATCCATCACTTTCCTAGAGCCTAGACTAAATTGAGACTGACCCTTCCACCAGCCAAATCCACCACAGCTTTAAGGATTTCCTCTTCATTTCTGCAGGATGCTTAGGCTTTTCCAAAACATGATGTTAGCAAAGGAAATATCCCATATTTTGCCTTACTGGTGATCCATATGCTGCTAAAAGTAACATGACTTTTCATCTCTCCAAGGCTCCTGTGTGTTCTTATTTCTTTTCTACTACATGACTATCATATTGCTTTAGTTTCTCTAATATAGCACACAGTTAGTATTGGAAGATGGGGGTTTTTACCCTTCCTTCACATAGGATATTAAATATTAAATAGTAAAGCTCAGAAATTCCATTAGCAAGGAAGAATATACAACAAAGTCTTTCTCTGAATCACAGGATGCTTGGAATACAGAGCTCAGAAATGAGGTTAAGCAACTGTTTGTTAACACAGAGTTACTCAGCAGGAAACTTACCATGTAACTCCACGTAAGTTTGATTTCTCCCACACAGAGTCAGAAATTGCACCCTTACCTCCAAACTCAGGGGAGAACTGGATACAGTGGGTCTTCTGAGTAGCAGGTGAAGCTGCAAAACACAATCAATGCATTTGGTAAGCAGACAAATAATGTCTGTGCAAGGCCAGACTGAGGACACTGCAGGCAGGTGTGCTGTGGCTGTCACTGCATTCCCAAAGGTAATGGTAAAGCAGTTTGTGCTATTTTCTGTCCCCTTCAGGATCTGTGAGCTTTGGGGCCAAGCAGCCTTCAGGAAATCTGCCAGAGCGACATGTATGGAATCCCTTACAACTAGGAAGGCAGCCTTGGCCTACAACCTTTCTGCTTTTCCTCCTTCACAGTGATTTCAGTTCCTCCTTATTTTAACCCCCAAAATAGTTTTGTACCGAATCAATCTCTATACCAATTGGAGCACCCGATGACTTTAGAATAGATAGACAGACTGCAGAGCAGGGCACATGCCACAGTTCCTCAAACAATCTGAGAAAATGCAAAAGGAAAGCTGAGCAGCTTTTTCTCTTTGAAAATGAGTATCGTAACATTGTGCATTAGGAGGTTAAATAGATTTTACTATAAAACAAGCAGAGCAGTTCATAAACAGTTTATACCAAATTCAAGCATCATTTTCAAATGCACATTTCCCAGTTTTGAGCAGTCAGTAACAGCACATCTGCAATGAGTTGGGATTACATTCAGATTTGCACTTTGTACGGTGAAATTTATGTTATTCTTTTTTATATCAAATCCCTTTTTTTGATTGCAAGCTACAATCTACCCGGGGTACTGATCTCTGCTGCAGCACGCTGTCCTCTCACACATTTGCAACCCAGCGGTCCAATACAAACCCCGTGCTATTGTCCAGCAGCTGAGTGCACGCAGCCCACAGACATTCCCCATGGCCATGCCTGCCAGAAAAACTCATCCTGGCTGGGCTGGTGACACCACCTGTGCCAGGGCCACCTGCCAGGCTCAGCGTGGGGCCTGGAAAAGTCTCTGGGATGGCAGCAATGCCAGCTGGGCTGGGGGCGCTGCCAGGGACTGCAACAGGTTTGCTGAGGGGCAATGAAAGCAACAGACCCCTGGTTTTGGTGACCGTGACAAAGCTGGCCAGGGAAGGGAATGCTCAGGCTCCAGCACNGTGGGTGCCAGTCGGGCAGGAGAAGTGGCAGAACCCATCAGGAGCACGCAGCCCAGGTAGGAAAGGGCTCCCTAAGGACACTGCCTGGCTTTTACCAAGGAACAGAAATGGCCTGGGGAAACTGCTGGCTTTGTGGCAGCTCCCACACCCTGGGAGATCCCAGAAGGCAAATGCTCCTGCACTAGAGCAGCCTGGGAAGCTGTCTGGACACCCCAGAGGCACAGCCTTGTTATAAGAAGCTAAACAAAACAATAAAAAAGTATTTGAGCTTAAATGACAAACACGCAGCATATTTGACTGATGTCAGAAAGCAAATTTTAAAATAGTGTTACACAATAAAAAATACATTTAATTCTCTTTTTTTTATTCTCCAAAGATAAAAACCCTGGAATCCTGCTGACTACTGGAAATAATGAATGGAGTTTTAGGGTGCATCTTCGTATTGTTTCCTTAAAAAAATATCTCCAGTTTTATGCATAATATGAAAGAGCTTGTCCACAAAAACTTAAGTAAAATTATCAATTTGCTCCACTATTAAGCACATTTATAAACTTAAATGTCACAATTAGACTCCCTCATGGTAGAAGGAGAGCCACTGGTGGGTGGGGTTTTTGTTTGTTTTTTTCCTAAAGAGATAAAAAAGTAGGGCTTCAATAAAAGTTAAGTTCATTGACTTTCATAAAACACAAAATAAAGGTCATGTAAAAAGACTTTAAGTCTTCTGGGAAATAAGAATTTAGTCCTGGTCTCAGAAAGAAAGATAATCAGTGGCAGGCGTGGTCTGTTCTTCCGAGTCTTTCTTGCTCAAGAAGTTTTATTTCCCCTTTCTTCTGCTTATAATAGGAGCCACTGAAAATTTAAGACATAATTCAAAAATTTTCCATTTTACTGCAATTCAAAATAGAGAAGTGGAAAATAATTCCACAAAGAGTTTACAGTGGCTGAGAAATGAGAAACAAGCCATGTGTGCTAATAGGAACACAAATTATTTCATCTCCTGTTAAATTTTAATCTTTTCCACAACTGGCTAATCGCAAATTCAAATGAATTTTCAGCTCTTGAGTCCCAAAATTGTTTATGACCTTACACTTTTCACATTTATAGGGGAAGCAGGGGAAAAAGAGAAAATACAAACAAAAATCAGGATGAGATTGATGATTTTATTCCTGTTACCCAGGTCAGTTTTAGAAGACTCAGCTTTGAACACATTCCCTTCACTGTTGGGGCACCCCTTGGAAGCCGTAAGAGAAGTTCAGGTTTTGACAAGAACATGGTTCCAAGACTACCAAAGCTGGGAAAAATAGTTCCTTTTAATTTTGCAGAATTTGTCTCAGGCTTTTAAAGCAGGCACAAAGGTGGGAAGAGGATCTCCTCATTTTCCCTAAGATTCAGGAGAGGGTCTCAGAATTGGACCAGATGAAACTGCATTGTGCCTTTCTCCATATTTTCTTCACTGATTATTTTCTTATCCCCACAAGAAATGCAATTAGTTAGACACTGCGCAATACAATAGAACAAATTTTAATTGACAGAGGAAAACAAAAAGATTACAAAACCAATTAATTTCTTCTTTATTGCTTCAGAATTTGTAATAATTTGTCTTTAAGCAAATGGCAATATCTTTCATCTGAAAAGCATGCCAAAGTAATACTTCTGTGGTTTCTTCTTTTGTTTGCAGATATATAGTGGCTTGTAAAGATCATGATTAGATCATGACACTTCCTAATTCTTTGGATGGTGATTCAGAATTGCTCAGAATTGCTACCGAGAGGCACGGCATGGTCTACAGTGAATGACAGTGAGTAAGACTCTTCTGGAAAGGAGTAGCACTAGGTTAGCACCTAATGTAAATATTTAACAATCTGCTTCCATTTTGCTTTGTTAAACAACAACAATTGCTCATTTCACTTCTTTTTAGGAAGGTATTCAGAGCTGTAAAATGCATTTACTGTCTTTCCAGATCAAAGCCCTCTGCCAGGATGTTCAGCATTATGTTGTGTAACCGCCCTGCCTGGGCTTCAGCTCCTGAGCCCAGGGTGTGAGCAGAGAACGGCTCCAACAGCTGCTGACTTGTGCTGTGAGTCTGCAAACTGCTCAAGGATCACCCTGGCATGTGTCTCAGCCTCTCACAGAATGACAGGACACCAGGTTTCTTGTAAATGCAATCTTGAGGTCTACTAAAAATCCCTTTCCAGACAAGAATTCTCTCTGTCTCCTGGCCCTCCCTCCCATCAGTTTCTACCTCCCTCCTTCCTGTCCTCCTCAGGTGTTGATATGCAAGGCTACAGCAGAGCAGCTCTAACTTGCCTGCTGGGCCTGGGCAGAGGGAAGGCAGCTCACTACAGCAGCTACAATGAAAACAAGAATAAAAGGCTTCTGAAGCTGTCACCAACTTTCCTGAACATAAGTCAAAATATTTCTAATCTAATTCTGATGGCCCAGGAAGAGGAATTTCATTATGTCAGATGGGGCCAACCTGCACGTTCAGGCTCACTGTGGGGTTTTTGCCTCACGTTCTGCAAGCCATGACTGCAGAAGAGGATAAGGCACAAGACAGAATCCTGCTGGATATACATTTCTCTCTAGTAGCATGTCTGAAAGCTGTAAACCATTGTGATGCTCAACCAACACCATCAGCAAATCCCAGGAAATAGGGGAGGGCATAAAGTAGGTGAAAGATGAGCTTCTCTCCAGCTTTCTGCAACAGGTTGATACATCTTAGCTCCTTCATGTTTTGGCAGCCACTCAAGGCCATGAAAACTGCCAATCTTGCTTGTCTATACACAGGGAAACAATTTCGGAATAAGCTAAGGTATGGATTTAGGCTCTTACATATTCTGGTCTCATAATTGGTTCATAAAAGCACAGAAAGCCCAAGTTGCTACTAAATAGCATTCTCAATATGCCTTAACAGACCTCTCAGACATTCACACTGCACATTAAGAGAACTTGTTTAAAGCACAAGCGAGTTTGGAGGCAGTGTGTCTGTGTGAGGGCTAGCTCTGCTGGGGATAAGCCCACAGATAAGGACTGTCACCTTTTCTCAAGGCATCCCAGATGTTAACACTCAAGAGGTAAAGCAATGCTAGGAGCAAACTGCAACAGTTGTCATAACAACAACCACACAGCACAGCCCAGGAGATGAGGAAGTCACTGGCAATCTGAAGCAAGAGGGAAACCAATTAAATCAAGGGATTTGGGACCTCTGGGCTGCTTTGGCCACTGGTCCTTGGGATGGAAAGATTCTGATTCTCAGTGTCTATCTGGGTAAACAGACACAACCATCCTGTGAAAACATGGCAAAAACTACACACAGCTGTTTTTTTAACCCAAGATCTTTCCAGCACATGCCACAGCCAGGCTGTCGGCAGCACCTGCGTGTACCCACACATCTCACTTGCTCGTCCATTCACAGTTTATACCCACACAGCTGAGCTTTTCCACTGTAAAATACTTGTGCACTGATCTATCCGGGCAGTAGGACCCATGCAAAGAGCAAATGGTATCTGTTCTTTTTAGGGATTCAGTATGAGGCTGGTCTTGCACATTTCTAATTTTTTATATTTTTCTCCAAATGCATAATCTAGAAACTAATCACCACTTAAGGAGAGAAGTGAAAGATTGATTCACTTTTCTTTCTGCTCAGGAATGTAGTATCTTGCAATCAATTTAAAGCCATGTAAAATCTTATCCTTGGTCCCACTGCAAACACATTTTTTTGCAAAACCATCAAAATGTAATAAATGCAGGTTGCACGTTCCACAAGACCATAAAAAATTGCAGATTTTCAAGGGAAACTGATAGTAGAAAATACTTGGAAGAAGTTCAAGAACTTCATGGGGAGTAACTTGAATTCCAAGAAGGAAATTTTGTGGGAGTGAGACAATCCAAAATGTTACAAAATGGAAAAAATCTTTGGGGTTTAGAGCTTTAGCACACCACTCATAGCTGGAAGTCTGTCAGAAGTGTCTCCATAGGCAGCTGACTCTATAAACTGATGCTCCAGGCTTTATTACAATTTCATCTGGAACATTCAGCTATTTTCAGTGATTTCAGAAGAAACATTCATACTCATTTATGGCATATACTTGGTTTCTAAGGAGTCAAATATCCAACTCCCTAAAACTTGTAAATCCTGACAGCAGCCTTAGAAACACAGACTGCCCCAAGCCAGGACAGGTACAGTCACATTGCTCCCACTTAGGTATTTAGTCTGTCCTCAATCACACATTCCCATTGTATCGAGCAGTTCTGATGAGCAGAAGGAAATGACAGCTCCACCTGAGTCCTGCAGCATGGAGACTGAGATGAACAGCTCGTTAATGAAAGCAGAAAACAGCAACACTCATCCATTTTCACTCATAGCTTACAAAGAAGCATAGATCCTAAGTGCATGTTAATGCTCTTACCAGCACATTAATCGAGCTTTCCATTGATATCTAGTTGGGGTCTGCAAGGGAAAAATTAACTGGAAACTTTTTGTAATTTCACAAAATAAGATCTGAATATTAAGAGTTAAAAGGACATCATTTACCAACCAAGGCACATTATTATTCTCAGGGATAGTGCTTTCTAAAATTATGGGTCCTTATGGAAAAGCATTTTTCATAATAACCAATCCACTGCTCAAGAATTTATTTCATAGCAGCATCCTCCCAAAGGCATTTACCAGGGGAAGCATTCCAGCTCTGGCTGTATTACATTTGAAATAATGTTAACACCATCTCCTTGGCAGGGATACAAGTGGACACAGGGTTTTTCCTGTGTTCCCCCTGTCTCCCCATGAGGGCTAACACATAGGTCTTCCACCATCCAAACTACTTCTGTTATGCTATTTATATTTGAATGAGTACAGGCTCACAGGCCAACAGCAGAAATGTAAAGCATAAGGACCTGGCTATTTAGTGTACAGCAGCCAAGTCAGTATCAGTTGAACTGAGAGAAATCCATAAATATGTTGAGGAACAGCAGGACTTCAGCAACTTTTTGCTGGGTCAAGGAGCAATACTTCCAGAAGTAGCAACACTATCAACATCAGCCAGTGTACTTTAGTAACTCTCTTTCCTGTGCTACAGTTTGGGGTCAATAATTCCATCAGACATCAGTACTTCTATCACTGAACAGCATTTAAGCGAAGAGTTGGTTGCCCCATGAAATGTAAACCCCTGGATCTGTTAGAGGACACAGCACTCCGTGTGCCAGGGGCCGTCAGGGCATCCCATGCGGCTGCTCCCAGCGATGCCGTCACCGACGGCACCGCTCGATCACAGCCACGGCAAAATCCGCCCGGGCCCGCCCCGTCCCTGCTGGGAACCGCCGGGTGCTGGGAGCTGTCAGCCGCGGCTCCTCCGCACACCTTCGCTTTGTGCCAGCTTCGGGCACGTGCAGCTGGAGATTCTGCTCTCAAGGAATTCAGCAGCTGAACAGAGAACAGGACAGGAAGAGATGAGAGCCCTTCTCACCCTTCCTCGGCACTGCGGCTTACACAAGAGCAAGGCAAGCAGTGAGGACAGGACGAGTTTTCAGAACTACAGCAGGAGTTCAGAGACCAAATCCTCTTCCCACACAACTTCGGCAGCCCTTTTGCTCACAATACCAATTCTCTGCACATTCCAAAGAAGTGTTTCCTCCTGTCAGGCCCCTTTGAGACTCCCACTCTCAAGAAAAACACCGGCCATGAACTCAACAAGCTTTCTGGTATTTCCCCCTCTATCTTATTTCTATCCCCGTTATCTACTCTACAGAGATTTTTTTTTTTCCACCACAAACACCTCTCCACCTGCAGTGGAAGCTCAGGCACACTCATGTATACTCACAGTCTGAAAACAAGGGGGGTTCTCACAACATTAGGAATTCACAGCACCCAAAATTAATTAGTTCTATCATCAATTTGAAATAACATTTAGGTGAAGTGTCCCTGGGGTGTGAGAATCCCAGCCGTGGGCAGCAGATATAGAGCAACAGGATCAGAATTGTCCCTCAGCATCAAGAGTTGTACTGCTCCAGTAACAAGTGGGAGGGGGAGGAG
>VZUA01039372.1:0-14365 GCA_013401035.1 Horornis vulcanius
AACAGCTCATAATATTTATTTTGGATCAAAGACAAGACTAAACACAAACATCACACTGTGTAATGCTGAAGCATCAGTCTAAACCAGGCTTTTCTTGCAGGATCCAAGCTGAGCAGTGAGGAACTGTCCCCCCAGCCATCATGGCCCTGAACACATATTATTTATATCAGCCTATAGGCATGTATGGAGGAAGCATTTGTATTTGTATATATTTTCTGTAATAATTCCAAAAAGCTAATTGCTTGATTCAGCCTTGTGATTCCACTAATTCAGAAGCTGCTACTAGCTATTTCAAGTCAAGGTGAAGAGGGAAGAATTTGTCCACCCTGGATGGTTTCAGGGTTTCCAAGCTGATCTACAGAGACTTGAAGGGTGCTCCTGTGAGTGACAATAATTTGCCCTCTGGGTTTGTGGCTTACAGGGAATGACTTCACTCCACTGGGCTGCATTCCACAACAGACCCCAGCACACCCAGACTCTGCTGCACAAGGGAGCAGACCCAACTCTGGTGGACAAGGACTTCAAAACAGCTCTGCACTGGGCAGTACAGGTGAGCCATGACATGGTCCTAGTGGGATGTTTATTGAACTGAGTTGGCTATTGTGGTATCATAAATATTCCTAGAGATAGATTGGGCTGTGGAACAAGGAAATTGGATGCTAAGAATTCCTACCAAGCCCTAGCATTTTGCCAGTGAGTATGGGTCAAGGATCTAGCTTCTTTGGAGATCAAGGCATGCTTAATAGAGGCTTAGCCCTGTTGCCCTAAAGTTTTCATTTATCTCTGTGGGACTAAGTGTATGCTTCAGTTTGAACTTGTGCCTAATTTTTTTTCACTAAATCAGGGTTGCAGAAACCAGCAGCTTACTTGCCAAAGGCCTTTGGGAATAAAACAAAGTAAACACAAGTTAAAACACATTTAAAGAGCTACAGCTATGAAATAATTAGCTGAAGGGTTGAGACCCTGTTTCTCTGGAGACTGGAGAAGACATGGAGCTAAACACATTTCCATTGAGCTGTATGTTCCTATCTCATATGCAAAATAACTGTCAAATACTTAGGCCATCATTAGAGAAACAAACCATAAAAGTTTAATATGACATTAAAAACTGTATTATGTATAATTTACTAGTTTTCCAGGTTTACTGCAGAAAACTGTCCAGATGAAATTGTATGTTTTTACTTGCTCTCTTGTCATAGCAAGTTCTAGTATCAATGTTCAAATCACGTGCACAACAGATAAGCCAGAACAGAACTGACACAAAAATCCAGCAACATTTTCCTACAATTACCAAATATTTGCATCTTCATATTTTGATCTAAGTTTGCTCTTCTTAAAAGAAGTGTCAACAAGGAAATTTAAAAGTTCTGAACTGCTATAAACTATATTTGTTACGGGGTAAGGATGTTTGAACAAGTAATCTGTTTCCTTCAACCATAGCCTCACAAAGAGGATTAACATATAATAGGCCAAACTTTTTTTTTCTGAAGTAGAGGTATATTTTGACCTCTGCAACTGGTATTATTTCAGAAGTTTTGTTCTTCTTTAATCCTAATCAATCTTAAATTGGACTTGTTATTTGCATTGGGAAAATAAAGGTATCTACTCTACTACCTGAAGTGCCTTTTTACCAGGCTTATTCCAGTTCTGGCTGCTTCCAGTGGGAAAGCTCTGAATCTCATCCAAACTCCTGCATGATAGCCAGTGGTCTACATCATAGCTCTGGGGACAAACTGTCCGACAAACAGAAAGAGAAAAGTGAATCCACTTTATAACCTCCAGAGTTCCCTGCCTTCTTTAAGCTTTCCCTGGTTCTGTATTGCGTAGGTTTCATTATTTAATTCTACTGCTGACTCTCACCTCCACCCTTCTCTCACATATGTGCAAAATGACTCCTGAGAAATGGGGAAGTGGAAACTGCACAAAACCCACTTAGCCTCAGGTAGAAGGAAGTCACAAAATGCCCTCTTTTCCTTTAAGCTGCTCCTGGAAATCAGGAGGAAGTGTGCAGAATGACACACACACCTCCCCCCCTGCCCCCTTTTTCCCTTATTGTGAGATTTCTGCCATGAAACCTTATAAATTGGAAATTCCCCCATCCACATACTTCTCCACATTCTAGGTCCANGGTTTCCAGAGGTGGCAGTTGAAATGCCAGAGCATAAAATGGATCTGTTCACATTTCTCTTACTCAAGAAAGTAAACTGTTGGCCAAGAAAACAACCACTTTCAGCCAGTGCTCTCTGCTGCCCTTTTAGGCCCAGGAGATTTGGATACTGTGGACGGTCACAACTTTCTCTGCTGTGACAGAGAACAGAACAGTTCTGCTGGTTGGGATCATCACTGTGTCTAATAGCCTCCTCAGTGACTGCTGGAAAGGGGATATTTTTTCTTTAAGAATTGTATAAATATCTTCAGAGAACAAGAGACTCACAGAGCTCAGGCAGTACAGCTGCAGGGGTTATTTTTGGCTGAATAGGGCCCTGTGTTTAATTGCTTTTTTTTTAAATGCAGTAAGGGGACGACCAGACACTGCACAGAAACTTGTTTCAGGGGTTACAGGAAAGAGGCAGTTTGTGCACACTGGGCTGAAACACACAGTAGGGCCACACGAAAACCATTGCCTACCATTCAAACCCAAATTCTTGGGCATGGGGCATATTTCATATGAAATCATTATTCCGTGCTGGCTCTTTCAATGACTGCATGTTTGTGGCTTTGTCTTCCATCAGACATCATGGGATGATCAGTCCCATCCATGTAACCAGACAGACCTTGCCCACATCAAGGTCTGCCCTTTTCAAAAGCTCAAACCTCCTGCCATTCAAGTTCATGTCTTAAGTGCAAATGTATCAGTGTCAAAAATGCTCATCATTACTGTTTGGTGTCAGACTGTCTCCTGCCACACGTTTTACACATGCAGTATTTCTATGTGCTGGTACAGACAGGCCTTTAGAAGTGTCACAGAGGGTATTTTGCTCGTTTCACTTCAGCCAGCATTAATTGCTGTAGTGAAAAGAAAACACACCTTTGAAATACAAAACTGTTAACTGATACTGGGACAAAGAGTAAAGCCATCCTAACAACTCTAGATAATGGCATTATTGAAATCCTAGTAAAATATAATATATACCATGCAGCATGCCCTATCATGCTAAATAGTACTGTACTGTAAGAGTATTCATAGTACCTTGGAAACAGCCTGGGAAGTTTTGGAATCCTGCTATATTGCCTTGCCAGTTGTCATCATTTTTAAAAGAATTCTCTTTGTCTCATTCTCAAAGACTCTGGCTTCCAAAGTCATATGATTATGTGAAAATATCAGCTTTCAATTAAGAGTAAACAAAAAAACAGATTTTTTTTTTTTAAGTGAAGAAATACAACCTTGTAGGAATAAAAAGAAAGCAACTAGAGAGGAGCTATTAAAAATAATATTCTGCCATGGGGAGATGTGCCTATGATTTTTTAATAGGCTGATTTGTAGTGAAAAGTTTTAAAAAATTAGAAGCCAGCATATTTTTTCCATAGCAACAATGCAGTTATTTCATTCCTCTGTTTCCAGAGGAGAGAGCGAAATACCGGCATATATAAAACACGCTGTAAAAGAAATGCACAAGTGAGTATTAATTTGTGTTTGGCTGACCAAGCACTGCAGTTTTTCTGTAACTACTTGGAGGTGAAAGCACACTTAAATGTCAGGATCTCTAGGAAAGAATGTCTCTGTTGCTGCAGGACATCTGGAGGACACAGCTGGTTATCCTGCCAGAGCAGAAGAAAGGGCCAGGAAAGTCAGTGGTGGCTCAGAATCTCTCCCAAGGGATCACTTCTTTCCTTCTCTCTACCCACCACCCCATTTTTTCACATGGGCTGCATACAGTAGAAGAATTCAGACACTTCCAAAGACAATTTAAAACCCAGTGAGAGTTTCTCTACTTCAGATATGTCTGTTGTTGGACTGGCCAGAAAAGGAAGGTGCATATGTTAGGCATGGTTCACTGCCTAATTGGTATTAGGTGGATTTCTTTCCCTAAAAAACTGTATTTCATTTCTCCTTGTTTCATGCAGTTTTCTAAAGATGGCTTGAAAGGGAGAGTAGTGATTTCCTTTTTTATGTCACTAAGCTTTAAAGGCAATTTTGACTGTTAACAAACAAGTCAAAAAGATATTCAATTTTCATTTTTTAAGTATACACTTTAAAAAATCACCTTCTTGTGTAAATATTGTCATTGGCATGAGCCAGGGTGTGCCCAGGTGGCCAAGAAGGCCAAAGGCATCCTGGCCTGGAGCAGGAATGGTGTGGCAGCAGGAGCAGGGAGGTCATTCTTCCCCTGTACTCGGCCCTGGTGAGGGCACACCTTGGGTGCTGTGTCCAGCTCTGGCCCCCCAGTTCAGGAAGGACCTTGAGACACTTGAGGGCATCCAGAGGAGGCAACGAGGCTGGAGAGGGGCTTGGAACACAAACCCTGTGAGGAACAACTGAGGGAGCTGGGGGTGTTTAGCCTGGAGAGAAGGAGACTCAGAGGTGACCTTATCACTCTCTACAGCTGCCTGAAAGGAGGTTTTAGCCAGGAGGGGTTGGTCTCTTTCTCCAGGCAGCAGCTGACGGAGCAAGAGGACACAGTCTCAAGCTTCTTCGTCAAGGGAAACATAAGTTGGGTATTAGGAAAAAGTTTTTCACAGAAAAAGTGATAAAGTTCTGGAATTGTCTGACTGGGGAGGTGGTGGAGTCCCCATCCCTGGATGTGTTTAAAAAAGACTGGATGTGGCACTCAGTGCCATCATCTAGTTGAGGTGTTAGGGCATGGGTTGGACTCGATCTTGAAGGTCTCTTCTAACCTAGAAATTCTGTGATTCTGTGATTCCAGTAATGGCACAATTCTTGCTTGTGGAGTCTGGAACATTGCATAGCAGCGGGGATGTACAGAGTGAGCTGTCAAGTAGCAAAACAAGATGGAAGAAATTTTGCAAATAGTTTTGAGTAAGAAATAAATTTGCTTTAATAACAACAGAACCTTTTCTGTAAAATGCCCTAAATATTTGTGACACTGCCTGCAGCAGTGAATTAAATGTGCTTGAGTCTTGGCTCTGGCACTGAGGTGAGCTATCATGGGACAACCTGTGTCCCTACTGCTATACTCTCTTATTCTCCCGAACAGGATGGTCACACACAGACCACCTACTGGGAATGATCTGGTGTCCATATTAGCTCCAGGAACTGGTAGGGAAAGTAGTAACTGACCCAGGCCTAAACCATGCTAGGGAAGATTTTAAGAATTATTTGGTACAGACAACTAAATCCCAGTGCTGAAGAGTGTTCCTGAGTGCTACTTCATTTTTTTTATACAGCTGCAGCCTATTTCTTCAATTAAAGTTTTCACAGAAGCACAGAATAAGCTGAGCTGGAAGAGTCTCAGAAGGGTCATTGAGCCCAGCTCCTGGCCCTGCACAGATCACCCCAAGAGTCACGCTGTGTGCCTGAGAACATTGTCCAAATGCTTCTTAACTTGGGCAGGATTGGTGCTGTGACCACTGCCCTGGGGAGCCTGTTCCAGTGCTCAGCCACCCTCTAGGTGAAGAAGCTTTTCCTGATATCCAGCCTAAACCTCCCCTGACACAACTTCAGGCCATTCCCTCAGTCCTGTCACTGGTCACACAGAGCTGAGATCAGTGCCTGCCCCACCTCTTCCCCTCATAAGGAAACGTAACTGCAATGAGGTCTCCCCTCAGTCTCCTCCAGGCTGAGCTAACCAAGTGACCTCAGCTGCTCCTCATACAGCTTCCTTGAAGTCCATTCACCATCTTCATTGCCCTCATTTGGATGCTGCCTTGTAGTTTAATAAGTTTGTTATACTGTGGCACCCAAACCTGCCCCAGCACTGGAGGTGAGGCCACCCCAGCCCAGAGCAGAGGGGACAATCCCCTCCCTTGCCCGGCTGGCCCTGCTGGCCCTGCTGCCCCCAGGACACGCTTGGCCCTCCTGGCTGCCAGGGCACTGCTGGCTCATGTTCAACTTGCCATGGACCAGGAGCCCAGGGCCCTTTCATGGCACTGCTCTCCAGCCTCTCATTCCCCAGTCTGGCTGTGCTTCCAGGGCTGCCCCTCCCAGGTGCAGAATTCAGCACTTTACTTTGTTGAACTTCACAGATTGGTGATTGCCCATCTCTCTGATTTGTCAAGGTCTTTCTGCAGAGCCTCACTGCCCTGGAGGGTGTCAACAGCTCCTCCCAGTTTTGTATCACCTGCAAACTTGCAGTATTGATACAAAAACTCACCAGTATGGCGCGCTACCTTCAGGAGGGAAACGCAGTGACCACCACAGAGTCGGAGTGGAAAAGAGGAAGTTTAGTTTTTCTTTCAGCTTATATAGATTTCTAGAAAAGAGACCACATTGGAAGACTGATGTTCAACCTCTTCAATTCCACTGGTCTGAGAAAGTGTCCATCAATTTTCCTTCCTACAGAAAAGAATGTAAACAAGATAGATATTTACAAAAACATTGCATTACATGAAAATGTGTGAGAAAATTCTGACTCCAGTTTAGAACGCCGAAAAGCAGGGTGACAACAGTACAGCCAGATCATCAGAAAAACTTTTACTGAAATAATAAACTGTTAAAAAGTAAGCTGTTTAAGTATGAACATGCCATAGACAATGTAATTGTTCATGCCAGTCAAATGTCTGAGTTAATCAGTTGCAGAACTCCCACTGAGCTTAGCAGGAATTTGTCTTGGTCAAAGCCTGTAGGTAAGTATGGAACAGTTGCCAGACCTCTTCCCAGCACACATTCTATGTGTAACTCCACAGTGGATGCCAGAATATGAGTAATGTACATGCAACACACTTGCATATCTATACATGTCCTGATCTCTTATGCATGACAAGAGGCACTTGAAGGCAAATGCTTCCATTTCTCTGATAGAATAAATCCTTATTCTTCTTCAGATTTTAAAAATTACCTCCTTTCCAAAGCATGTAAACAGCTCATTTGGAAAAATCAGTCTTTACGACAATGCAATAGCAGGGGAAAGTTGCCAAGTGATTTTAGTCATAGTCATGTACACAGTAAATCATATGCACTTAGACGCCAAGTGAAAATAAATTCTCAGAGAGACTTGGCCTGTGTTTCATGCAGTGTTATGCTTGAGCAAAGAGAGGATAAGAGAGGCAGGGATATATGATAGCCAGAATTGTGCCTCCATGCCTGCCTTTGTCATTTGGTATCTTTTTGTAACACACATGAAGGCTGCTAAAAGGATAAATAATTAAAAAAAAAAAAAAACTTGTCCCCTAGCTGTATACCAGGGGCAGCAATGCTCTGAGGACCACAGGACAAATTTTCCTGTAAAACAACACATTCTATTTCCAAGAATATCACACGGTCAAGCCAAGCTGGTTCTCTCTGACTCTGCAGAGATGCTGTCTCAGTAGGTGTGTAAAGCAGCACTTGGGTTAGAGGACAAATGAGCTTCTCTCTGAGCTGACTGAGTCTCACTAAAATAACTACAGTGGTGTCAGTAGAGTTGTTGTTAATTTGTATTGGTTTGCCATCATACACCCTGTGAAGTGCCTGGGCTGCATTCGGGGAATCTCTGGCACAGTTTCCCTGGCAGGAGGAAAGATGAAGATTGTATTATGAACTTGTTTCTTTCCTCATCACAGAGATGAGTTTTCTAGTCCTCTCAGGATAGAGAAACCACAGGGTTCTCTGAATTTTTGCTCACTTCTCCACTGCCAATTGCAGGCGTCTAGCAGCCAGGAAATTACAGCAGTCAAGGTAGAGTGAGTGTGTTTCCATTCCTTCGCTTTCTCTAGTCTTGGGTGCAGAGGGTGTGGTGCTGGAAGTCCTTGATAAATGGGAGAAAGCACCAATGTGTGCAAAAGTCTTCAACGAGCCAAACTGCCAATATAAGGACATTTCTCACTGCACTGTTTGCTGCAGACTAGAAGCAACATTGTACCTCTGTTTTTGAGTCTGGCACTCTCCATCCTCAAAACAGCCAACACTGCACCTATGGCAAGATAGGCATATGCTTTTCTGATACTCCCTTAATGTCTGATTCCAACCTGACTTATCCTCACAGCTGATGCAACATTTCTCTTGCTCTGAATTCTAGGATGAAATTCTAAATTGTATTACAGTAAAAGTAATGATGTGATACACTGCTACAGTGCTCTGCACGTGAGTATGAGGAAATGGCACTTCAATGAAATTAATCAGAAAAGGGAAAAAATGCATTGGAAGAATAATTGAGTTTTGCCAGTATAGCTGTAATGAAACATATAGTTTCTGTCAGAAAAACCTTGAGTTAAAGATCAAGGTTTTCAAGATCCAGTCAAGAGATCCATGTGGAAAACAATGTGGAATGGCCTCTGCTTTTGGTAAATACTGAATTTCAGAATAAAGAAAAAAGTTGAAAATTACTTTGAAAGGAAAGATGTATTTACCAACATCATAGTTTCAACTGGAGTTATAAAGGAAAAAGTGCACAGACAAGTTATTTTTTTCGAATTGTGCTGTGGGTTGCTCAAAAAACACTTTAAATGGCTCATGTTTCTTTATTTCAGCAAAGGAGAAAAAGATTTTTGTTTCGTTTGGATGGTTTATTTTCCAGTAGTCCTGCTGGCATTACAGTTGATTTCAGAATAAGGTATTCTATGTGTGTCTGTTTGTGAAGGATAAGAGAAAAGACAAAGGGGCTTGGATTCTCTAACATAAACCTAAAACATCACCCAAGGATGCACATAGATGGTTTCCAGGAGGATGGTGGAAGTACTTATGTAATGTAATACATTTTGCTTTTTATAAAAGTGAGTTACCTCCCAGAGTAGTGCAATGGTAATAGTATTTGTTTGTGGCTGCAGAAAGGAGTTAAATAATGCTTAAAATTTCAAGCCACTCAGGGGTTCTGAGCAGAAGACATCAAAGAAAAGGTCAAGCTTTGGGTTCATAGTTGTGGAATTGAAAGATGAGAGAATGTAAAAGAGAAGGAAGACACAGGCAGACCTAAAGTGCAATGCTAATGATAAGAAGCAACATCAAGAGCTTCTGGTGGGGAATTTCCACCCAGCAAAGATGTCTGTAGATATAGGAAGGCTTTAAACTGCATGCTAATACAAACAGACAGGAAATGCAGGAAACTAATACAACCTAACCATGTAATCTCCAGAGGCATTTACTTGGAAGAAAAATATTTTATCCAGGTTTCATGAGAAAGTTGAGTAGTCCGTAGCTTGTTCCTCTACCCCTCCCACCTCTCCATTACTGGTAGCAGGCTTAGCAGACTCCTTTCATATGACTCCTCTTTGGCACCCCATTATCTAGTTTACTAGAATATTCTGAAGAGAGGAAAAAAATAACCCTCTATACAGTGCAGTGGACAAAATAAGACATGTCAGTGTTTATGACTGAAGACCTGGCAGAATAAAATGCAATGTTATGGTAGAATATTACGTAAATGACAAGAAACTTTCAAAATAAAATTATTGTTTTGCTTATCAGTTGGACATAGAAAGGGCTGAAGTATAAGAACCATGGCTGTAGTAACAATGAAGGTAAAATAAGTAGATTGAAAGCAGCTGAAAATAGCTGAAAGAAGTGCCAAAACTAGAAAAGAGTCCCGGAGCTTCAGGATTCTCCTCACAGTACTTGATTTGATAGATAGTTCCTGAATAATTGTTTTCTTACTTGGAAAGCACTCAGAGACACAACTCTCAGAAGTCTGATTTTTATAACCAACTTATAGAAACCAGAATTGTAATGAAGTGTTAGAGCTAAATGCCCTGTTAATGAATTGGCTGTTTTCCACTGTCTGGAGATAACGCAAATCTCAGACAAAAATTTGCATAAATCGCAAAGAGAGATTTTCTTACACAGGCTCAGGGTTCCAGGCTTTAGGACATTTCTTCTTCATAAATGTCCTGGTTTGGGACAAGTAAAGTCACCCTAGGACAATAAAGTATGTTTAATTGAGGTAAGGGATCTAAGGGAGAAAATTTCACTAAGGAGAATCAATAGTGAGTGGAAGCAGATAAAAGTGTGAGATAGGACAAAAGTGTAACAAAACCCGAGGGAGGGAAAGGAGAAGGCCTGCAAAACTATTTAGAAATATGTAGCAAAAATGACTGATAATGTCTGAGAACATTTGAGTCTCTGCTGAAAAGAATTTGAATACAAAAAGGGAAGATGAAATTTAGTGATGCATACAGTAAGGTTACAAAAACACATAATTTTCCTATGGTAAATTTACCAGAGAACATCTTGGTCTAACAATAGTACTGTGGTAAATTTACCACAGGAACACTACATTTTTGGTAACCACAGCTCAAAGCTATCAATCTAAGAATAAGGGCACTATAAGCATTTTAGGAGAATTTTGAGTAAAATCTAAAAGAGCCAAGATGAATTTAATGATAAAAAGGCATTCCTAAGAAGAAAGGACTGTAAAGCCACTGAGCAGTCGCCAAGAAATCTTGTTTAGCAAAACGTTCAAATATTACAAAATATTCTTTGATTACTTAGAAAATAGAAGTAACAATTTGATTGAATTGTAAAATGAGGCAGAATTTTCATAGCCATCTTCAAAGCAATTATTGCTTCCTTGGATAAGAAGCTATTAGGTATAGTATGTTTGAATGTCAATCAGTTTAATCCCATGTAACAAAAAAAATTCTGGAAAAGTGACAATATAAAGTTCATCACATGGCACAGAAGCCTTGCTAAACATGTGGCACATACAGTGATCATTTAAAGTCTAGTTCTTTGTTCCTTTCTGATTTGAGCAGTACATGTAAGTTTAATCACGTTGCACAATTTTTACAAGCACAACCTGCTATAACAGACCCAAAATTCAGTCCAAGCTGGCCCACAGGGGAAGAAGAAGGAGTGATGCCATCAAAATCAACTGGGGCTTCTATGACACATCATATCTTCTTTATCAGCCACATTCAAGACAGTTCAAATAATCTTTGAAGGCAAATATCTCATAGATTGTTCAACCAGGGATGTATCATAAGAATGTTTTTATTTGTTCCATAATGAGGTGTCAAAATACAGAACACATACATAACCCACAGCTAAATCAAATTCCAGGGATACCAAGTATTTAATGAGTGAGGATTAAATTCAAAATTATTTTGATCAATTGTAGGAATTAACTGAAATGAATAAAATAACAACGTACACAGAATTGTGAAATATTAAAGTTTTTTTGTGCAAAATTAAGAGTCATAGAATAGCAAATTACAAAAGCAAATAGGAGTTTAAGTTATGGTGTTGCTATAAATCAAACAAAACACCATTCTGGGACATATTAACAGAAGTATAGTACATGTGGGCTACAGGAAGTCATTTTCAATGTCAGGAGAGAAGCCTCTGATGGATAATTATGTTGTCTGGAGGGCCATGATTGAAAAAAAAAAAACAAAAAACAACTGTAGACATACTGTAAACAGGCCAAAAGAAAGCACCAAATATGAGAAGTGGGTTGGAAAACTTGACCTGCACAGGGAGGCTGCAATGGTTTGTTTAGTCTAGAAAACAGAAGATTGGTGGGAAACAGAAGATTCTTTAAAAGTATAAAATGCCAGTAAGAACAGTGGGAAATTTCTTATGTGAATGATAAAGAATTGTGCAAGAACATTGAGGGACTGAAACTGTAGCTGCAGGGTGTGAAATTTGAACTTAGCAAAACAGTGTAAAACTGGAGGAATAGTAGAGTCACTAGAACATAAATACAGAAGTAATAAGGTGCTAATGTTAATTATTTTTTGTGTCAAAACTGACTTAGAGAAGGGTGGTGACAGAGAGATCTTATGGTAGTACTAGATGTATGTAATAGATTTCTAAATTTAGTTAGCCCTGAATGTGACTAGAGATTTCACTGATGCTAATGATGAAAATATGTAACTGGGAATACCAGTATGGAAGATATTGGTATCTGGCATAGGGACTGCACAATAAAAACAGTTATTCATAGGACCTCAGTATTCCTGAACGTGAGGATCAGCACTCCTCTTTTCATTAGATATTCAGACAACTAAGTTAATAAAAATTTGAACATGGTTAATTAGGATGTTACAAAATGCTGGTCGTAGAAAATAAACTTGGATTACATTATCAAGATTAGACTCTAAATTAAACATCTGAGTAAACAAAGTACATGTAAAACAAATTTCTGATTTCAGGGGGACATGTTTTGATAAATTAAGGAAATTCTCAGCTGGACTGAGTAGTGAGATCAGAATGTTCCAGGGACCTGGAATGTATCCTCTCAATGCTGCACAATATGGCAGGAAGCTGAATTCCAAGAGCAGAGAAGAAAAGCATATAGAAGAGTCTTGAGATAATGGATGTCTACCCAGCTTTAAAATATATACTTAGAACAAATGCTGATCTTACAAAATAAGATACAAAAGTACAGAGAAGCAAAAGAAATGGTGTCTTAAAATCCAGAAGAATATGATTAAATGTTGAATAGAGGCTGGAAGGAAATTACTTTCAGGAATAAGACCTGATATTACTCTTTTTTAATATTTTCATAATAACTTGGCACATAATGCAGGAGCTTTCTGATAAAATCTACCAATAATAAAAAACTGAAAGACAATAGCAGGAAGGAATGGGGATATCATACAGGGACATAGATCACCTTTAAATCCTGAGTAATAAAAAAGGGACAAAATCGAATAGGATAAAATGTATGAGTCATGCACTTGGGTGCTAGTAACAGAAGGTCATTCCCAAATCTAGAATATCTATGCTTGGAAATAACTAAGGAGGAGAAGTACGGAGGGGTCATTCCAAAATTACTAGGAGTTTCTAATGGGACACAGCTGTGAATGAGGCAAATGCTGTTCTATGACATACCAAAAGAGGTATTTCTAAGACAAATAAGGAAGAGCAGGGTCACTGTGTAAGATCTGGCAAAAACATCTTTGTATGAATAGTACAATTTTAATCATTCCTCTTTAAGGAAACACAACTAAAACACAAAAGGAAAAGGGTTACTAGGTTAATGAAAGAAACAGTAAGCAAATTTAAAAAAAAAAAAACTTAAAAGACCACGATTGGTTAGAGCAGCAAGAGAACAATTCAAAAGAGATGTGATGATTGCCTACAAATACATCTGAAGAGCAAGTACCAGTAAGAGGAAAGAAGTATTTAATCTAAATAATAATGCTGGAACAAAAACAAAAGGATATTATCAACCCTGAGTATGAATAGAAATTAGAGACACAAATCATTAAAACAAAAAAGTTCTTGAACTGTGTTCCTTTGAGAGTAATGGGGCAAAATAAACCCTAATTGCCTTTAATGGACAAAGTAAGTTTATGAGAGGGGTGATGTAACATAGCTTCAAGTGATTGCAGGATTTAATTTGATAATACAGAAAGACCTTTCCAACCTGGTGTTTCTGTTGTCATAAAAAAATAATTAATTCTTTTGTTCTGTTTCCACTAAGGTAGGATATAAAATGTTCAACTTCATTTGCAGGTTAGAGAACAATGTAGACGTTCTATTAAGACACCAGAGCAAACCAGCTAAGAAAGTTTTCAAGAAGCACTTGAACAAATATTTGACGTGGCTTTTCTAATTGTACTGACAGAGACTTACAGATGGGGGTTGGTTTTCTGTGGTTCTTTTCAGCCCTAAATTTCTATTAGAAAATACAGGCTTGTATTTCTGGACTCTGGCTTAGCAAAACAGCAAAAAACACAAGTAATTTGTATTAAGTAATTAGCACTCTACAACTTCTAGAGATATTTGTAGGGGTTCATTACTTATTTTTCCAGTGTTCTGAGTATTTTACAAAATTCATAAAGTAAGTACAGGTCCCAGCTGGAGTTTGGAAGATTTTGGCTTTCATATCTGGGGATTCCGGTATAAACACAGAAGGGGACCATTGCTGTATTTAGCATTCTCTAGCAGAGGAGATGCAGCCTGGTGTGAGCTCCATTGTAAAACAGTTTCCTTCTCTGAACTTCCTTCCAGAGTGGCAACAGGAGTTTGTGTTCCATCATTCTGGACCACTGGCAGGGACCATCAATAATAAATTATGATGATGAGAATGGCAAAACATGCATGCACATTGCTGCTGCTGCTGGCTACAGTGATATCATCAGTGAGCTGGCTAAAGTCCCAAAGTGCAACCTGCAGGCCCTTGATGTGGATGACAGGTAACCATGGAAACTCTGAAATTGCTGCTTCCTTTCTAATAACCTGAGACCAGCTCTGTTTACTATATAATCACGCTTCCTGTTTCACAGGCCATGGCCTAGTAATGCCCTGCAATCCACAGAGGACTGTACTTGCTCAGAAACACTGCAAACCAGTCCAGCTCACATGTATCATACTTAGTATGATAAC
>VZUA01039424.1:1436-16990 GCA_013401035.1 Horornis vulcanius
GTTTACCAAACTATTCATAAAAAAAAAAAAAATTGAAATTTGTTGCCAGCTGTAAATGAGCAATGCATCTTGTAGCTTTGTGCAGCAAATGACTGTATTTTAATAGGAAAGCTGAGAAAATCATATGTTGCCTTTTTAGGAGTTGTGGGACCTGTTAATGTGGTAGACAATGGAGATGGTACTCACATGGTGGTGTACACCCCTATGCAGGAAGGATCTTACCTGATCACTGTCAAATATGCTGATGAAGAGATTCCTCGAAGGTAAGGTGATAAGGGAAGCTTTGGAGAACTGAAGATTTAACAATCCAATGTGTTCTCCCAGCACATAAGCACCATTTAAGGACTGGCTTTGGTCGTTTCTACTTAACCAGTGCAGCTCCTTGTATGACTTCAGGGTTCACTGATGTTTTGAGCCCACTGCACCTGCAGCAGACAGTGTAAGAGGGCTCTATCCACATATACCTCAATGTGTACTGCAGCAACTATCAGCCATTGACTTGGGAGGAGGGGAAATAATGGGTTGCTCTTTAAGTCCCTTCAAGGTGAAAGTGCTTCCTACGTACGATGCCAGTAAAGTGACAGCGAGTGGACCAGGGCTCAGTTCCTATGGCATTCTAGCTAGCCTGCCTGTGGAGTTTGCTGTGGATGCTAAGGATGCTGGGCAGGGACTTCTGGCTGTACAGATCACGGTAAGTAACAAAACCAAGCAGGACAGGAAGCATGTTTTCTAGGTGGGCATGAGTCTCTCCTTTCAGAAGTGGCCACAGCTTTATCCTAACATACTCAGTGTTCTGGAGACTGGGCTGCTGACTGGACCCTAAGGTCTGGTACAGGAAAGTCTTGCACTCTGTATTTGTGGAGTTCTTGAGAGTGCTTTTGTGAAACTTCTGTCCTAAAGTCATCAGATATGCTCTATTTGGCTCTTGCCTAACCGTACACTCTGCAACTGCCCAAAATGAGATAAGTAATTTCTTGTAAGATTATGAAAATACTGGCATTTGAAATGGAGGCAGTCTTGTAGCAGCGCTCAGCAAGGCCATGAGATAACAACCACTCAGAGCATCACGTTATGATAAGTTACCACACACATCTCCCTCAAGATTGCCAGAAGTCATAAGCTACTTAAGAAGATACTGCAGGAATGTTTTGATTTATCTTTGTTACTACTCTTTCCAAAGTTTCTGGTGCCTGGACTCTGTGGCCTCAGCAAAAAGGTGTCTGGATAGTGGACCATAAAGCACATAGCTGAGCTCTGGCATGCCTAGGTCATGGTATGCCTGGTTGTACTTGCCCTTCTGCATTCTTGCTCCTGTTGTGTCTCAATGCCTGCTCAGGTGCAGCAAAGCAGTTGCCATTAATTCTGGCATGCAAGTGTGCTCTTAAAGGATCCAAAATGCATATCAGAGC
Organism: Horornis vulcanius; assembly: GCA_013401035.1. Taxonomy (NCBI): domain Eukaryota; kingdom Metazoa; phylum Chordata; class Aves; order Passeriformes; family Scotocercidae; genus Horornis; species Horornis vulcanius. The sequence goes on from VZUA01039424.1 coordinate 2,846, forward strand.
TCCCAGCCTGGCTGGGGCTTTGAAGATCAAGTTCCACAAGTCCTGTATGGTATAAGTGCATAAGTGATCCTTCTGGCATCATTTGTTTGCTTCTTATTCTGAGCTGTTGAATGTCAAATCTTTCATAAGCCTTCCTGAAAGAAGTAAGCTCCTTTGTGCTGTACCTGAAATCTAAAGTCCTTTCCAGCTTATATTGTACTCCAGACAGTGTTAAGTCATAAAATACAAAATGGAGTCAACATGTGATTCCCTGTAAGCAGGCTTGGAAGACTTTCTAAAATGCTTCGTGCTTTGCAGCTGACAAGAAATGGTAGTTGAAGGGGTTGCATAGACCTGCTTTTAACTGTAGACTTTGCAGTGTGCCAGAAGCTGGATGCCTCATGCAGGAGGGATGAGAGAAGATTCCAGTAATGCTCTGCCCTCAGACCTTTCAGGGGGCAGCTGCCCAAGGCTACCCACTGCTTACTCAGGACAGAGCTGCACAGTGTGACTTCCCTTTTGTGCCTCAGGGACCTGAGAAGTGTTCATTTCCAACAACAGTATGACAGTGAAGCTTGAACTTCTTAAAATTAATATAAAGCTCACTAAAATGGCTTGGTGCTCTTATAAACATTCTCCTGTCAACCAAAGAGTAGTTAATGATAGCACTGATTATTTTATAGTGGTCTGATACCTTTCTGCTCCTAATACTCTATTTTTGTTACTAGTCTTTGAGCAAAATATCTTTAAACTTCAAAAAGCTGCAGTTCTGTATCTGTTTGAGATGACCTAAGTATGGTTATGAACAGATTTGATGCCCAGCTTAGGAAATTCAAAACCTTCATAGTGCTTAAATCTTCTGGTTTGCATTCCTCAGGACCAAGAGGGCAAACCCAAGAGAGTGGACATTCATGACAACAAGGATGGCACTTACGTGGTCACCTATGTCCCTGACAAAACAGGCCGCTATACGATTGGCATTAAGTACGGTGGAGAAGATATCCCGGCCTCTCCCTATCGGATCCGGGCATCTCCAGCTGGGGATGCCAGCAAGTGTTTGGCCACAGGTGAGTGTTTGACTCCCCTCTTTGCTGTTGCTTTTTCTNGCTCTTATAAACATTCTCCTGTCAACCAAAGAGTAGTTAATGATAGCACTGATTATTTTATAGTGGTCTGATACCTTTCTGCTCCTAATACTCTATTTTTGTTACTAGTCTTTGAGCAAAATATCTTTAAACTTCAAAAAGCTGCAGTTCTGTATCTGTTTGAGATGACCTAAGTATGGTTATGAACAGATTTGATGCCCAGCTTAGGAAATTCAAAACCTTCATAGTGCTTAAATCTTCTGGTTTGCATTCCTCAGGACCAAGAGGGCAAACCCAAGAGAGTGGACATTCATGACAACAAGGATGGCACTTACGTGGTCACCTATGTCCCTGACAAAACAGGCCGCTATACGATTGGCATTAAGTACGGTGGAGAAGATATCCCGGCCTCTCCCTATCGGATCCGGGCATCTCCAGCTGGGGATGCCAGCAAGTGTTTGGCCACAGGTGAGTGTTTGACTCCCCTCTTTGCTGTTGCTTTTTCTGGGTGTAAAGCTGCCTTCTGAGCATGGTACAGTGAATGTGATGGGTGTAGAAGGCATGCTTGAGACTTGTGTAGCCTGGCTGCTCTTAAGAAGGAGTGTCCCTAAAGATATAGAAGTATCCACCCTGTGGGTGAGCAGGGATCTCTTGCAGCCTCTAGCAAAATCTGTCAGACTGCCAGGGCTTTATAAACAGCCAGATGCAACTGTCTGATGCTTATTTTGGCATCAGTAAATCTAGCTGAAAACTTCAGTGAGGTTGATTTAAAAATAACACATATGTGCATGTCCACTGCATTATGCTCCTTGCACAGTGAGCGTTGCGAGAAACTTTTCACTGTGAGCTACAACAGAATTAATTCTGAGGGTGTAAATAGCTGGTCATGTGCTTCTATATTTGCAAGGCCTATTCAGGCTGGGTGTTATTAGTGGAAGTTTCTGCTGCTTTTCTGTCTGGTCAAGATTGGCCTGTATCTGAAGGATCCCTTTTTTGGGAAGGAGAGAACCTAAAGATGAGATATTACTATGACTCAAAAAATCATTGCCTTGGTGTAGGGACTCCAAATTTTTTGCTGTAGGAGCACACAGATTTTAAGGATGGGTGTTCATTATGTGGCTTTGGGCTGGTCACTGTGGTGTGCTCCCACCTCCCAGGAGGCTGTGGCAGGGAGCAGAAGTGACAGGAACTAGTTACAAGAATAGCACTGAACATTAAGTTCCTTGATTGTAGAATAAATGAATAAAGTAGGCAAGGCCAAATTGAACAGGGAAACCTAATCTGTTGTTGTAGACCTGTGAGAGTGTGTGGGTGTTGTGCTGGACCTGGGTGTTGTGCAGTTAGAGTGCACCTGAGGCCTGTCTGGGAGCTGGCTGCTTTCAAGTTGTTTTTAGCAGAAATACATTCCTAACACAATGGAAGAAAAAAAGACATATCCTCTTTTCCTCAAAATTTGTTTAAAATATGCCTTAATGGGTGAATCTGATACTCTTTGAAGTAACTCAAGTCACTAACTATTCAAAGTAACTGAGTTGGAAATTGCTGCCAGATGCCAGGTAAAATTTCCCATTTCCAAGAAGTGCTTCTGAGTGAGTGCTGTAAAGCTGAAATACCATCACCATAGGAGTAAGTGCTGGAATACTGCCAAGGTATTAAACCAACAGGTTTGTTGCCACCTGAACCATCTACCTGGTAACAAGTGAGGGACTGAAGCAGGAATATTCAATATGTACTACTGCAAATAAGACAGAATAGTTCTAATTTAAACACAGTGCTCTTTAAGCTAGATTGCTACAATTTTGTCATTGTTGCATGATGTTCTTTTTTGGGGATGTTTGGCAGAACAGTGGAAAATCCTTTGTGGATAATGGTGGAGGAAATGTGGCCATGGCTGGTACTATGCCCTTTAATAGCTGCTTACAGAGGGAGGTTTAAAGCAGTGCAGCCAACTTGCTGGCAGAAGAAACTGTCTTTGGCTCTGCATAAAGGAGTAGAATGATAAAGAGTATGGGTTAAGGCATTGCTTTCTTCAAACTTAGCTTTTTTCCTCTCTGTTCCCATCCAGACTCTCTGTAGAAGAGAAGGAGAACTGGTAGCCAGCTCTTGCATATTGCTGTGCTGACCAATTTTACAAATGTCGCTTGTTGTACATCTACTCCAAAAACCATATTTGTGGCTCCCTGGGACTAATGTTGTGGTGCCATGCTCCCCAGGCACCTCACAGGCGGTCTGCCTGGGAAAACTGTCCTGTGAACACCTTCTGTAATGAAAATTGCCTTGTAGGTCCTGGAATTGCACCCACTGTGAAGACTGGTGAGGAGGTTGGTTTTGTGGTAGATGCCAAATCAGCAGGGAAGGGAAAAGTGACGTGCACCGTCCTCACGCCAGATGGGACAGAAGCTGAAGCAGATGTCGTTGAAAATGAGGATGGGACTTATGATATCTTCTACACTGCTGCCAAACCAGGAACCTATGTGATTTATGTCCGCTTTGGTGGGGTGGACATTCCCAACAGTCCTTTCACTGTCATGGTAAGCCAGTTCTGCTCCAGAAGTACCTCCCACTCAGAATCCTGCCGCCATGTTTTATTTAGCAATAGGTTAACTCTGTGTGTAAATGTTTGTTCAGATATTTATTAGGCTAACAGGAGCTAATGAATCCTTGTTCCTTGCAGAGCTTATTTTGAGTAGGCAGTATAGTTAAGTGAAGTGGGATAGAAACCATCAGAGGATGAAGACTTGGCTTTTCTGAAAAAATTTGTTTTTCAGTTCCTCACCATGTAGTTCTTTTTCTAAATGATGTAATGGTTGTCATAATCACCTTCTACAACTAATTATGTTGGCCATTGTCAGATACAGTGCTCTGCCTTCTCTATCTCTCACTTTTTATTAAGTTGATCCCAAAATAAGGAACAGTCTGCTGACAGATCCCAGGGAAGCAGACTGTTAGCTCACACTTAAAAAATTATTTATAAGTGCTAGTTAAATTGTTGTAGCTAAATTCCCCCTCCTTCTAATTATCTTCCTTCCAATGTGCAGTTCTCCACATTTAGCAAATAATACCCCAGCCCCCTGAGAAGCAGACTGGGTACCTCTCAGGGCTCACAGAAGCCCTTCTTGTGAAGAACATCTCTCTGTGTTGGCAAAACAATTCCTGGTCTTGTAATCGCAGCCAAAGCAGCCTCTGGTGCATCTCGGTCTGTGAAGTCACAGGACTGTATTTGTACTGAGTCCAGATGGAGCTTGTGGGCGAGTCTATGGGGCCAGCAGCTCTGGATCTTCCTACTTGTCATTCTAGGAGATTGTTACAGGTGTCTGAAGATTTCCTTGAGAGAAATTACTCCCTTGGTCGCTGCTCAAGGTTCACCACAGGAAATGCCTCTCGAGGTCAGGGAGCCCATCCTGCCAGCCAAAATTCCCACTTCCTAGCTGACTGATGTGTTTGACTTGGGTGTCTCAGCTGGGGACAGAGAACACTGAAACAGCAGCATTTCTGTTTTTCATTGATTTTCTTGGTGGAGTCCATCCATGCAGAAATTTCCAGTGGGTTATCTCATTAGGGTGGTTTGCAGTGATATAAATGGGGAGGAGGGGCTGGGATGACTGAGCCTGGGGGAGCTGCCTGCGGTGGGTGTCAGTCCCAGCCACTTGCGTCAGGTTAATGGGAGAGATGGGAATTTGCAAGTCATGCTCTTGGCATGCCTGGTGGGAAGAGCAGCTGCGCCAGGGGAAAACACATTCAGCGTCTTGACGACATAGTCCCAACTATGAATCAGAAGAATGGCTTTGCTGCTGTGGCTGGATGTGGGCTGGATCATTCACCCAAGTGCATGGGCCAGAGCAGCCTTCCCACAGCAGCTGACTCCCCTGCCTCCCAGCTGTGCAGGACTCAGGGACACTCATCTTAGGTTTAAACCTTTCCCTTCCCTCACTGCCTCAGTTCCATAAGAAAGTAACTGATAATTCAATTCCAGCAGTGTTCAGGCACAGCTTTCTGCTTCCCTCCCAAGCATCCAATAACGGCACATACTGGCTCTGTCCCTTTGCTGTGCCACTGGTGGTTTCCCCCTATGCCTGCAGATAAGGGCAGTTTCCCAGCTTCCTTCACTGGATCTGGGTCTTTGCTATGGCAAGAGGACTGGGAGGGGCTACACTGTGGGAGGAAAGTGTTGAACTGGAAGGAGCAGTGTGTTCTGAACTGTGGAAGGTGGGAATGCCTCCATGCCAGAATAGCATCTAATAACAACTAACCTGACTCTACCCCTGCCCAGGCTGTAGATGCAGATGATGTCACCGCACACTTGCAGGAGCCAGTGGGCACTTCTCCCCCCGGATTCCACCCTTGGGTACACAATTTTTAAATTTTTCAGCTCCCCATCTGTGTTCCATTTCAGATGACAGCCTGCTTCTTGGGACTGCTTGATCACTCTGGTCATTGTGTTCATTCTTTCTGTTTCATCAATTGTTCTTGAGATCCAGACCTTGTTTTTTCTTTGCTGCTTGAAGGGAGTCTCCAAATAAACTCATGTAACAATGAAGAGGATCATTGCACCCACAGCTTCCACTTCTGAAATGTCTGCTGTTGGCAAAAGCACCCTGAGTGCACTGCTTTGTTTTCCCAGTAAAATCACAGTGTCTTGAGTTCAGAGTCGCATTGTGAAACTTATTTCTTTTGTCCATTTTATGTTGCAATCATTCTGCCCGATTTAAAAATCACTTTCTCTTCCAGGCCTTAAGTAACTAAATCCTTTCAGATGGAGCCACTTTGGGTCTTGTATACACTACATTGTCTTCCATCCCTTTGTTTTTCCATTTTTATCTCTTCCTTTTTTCCAGCATGTCTTCCATCCGTGCCATGTTTGATTTGCTCTGCTCTGCAGTGTGGTGTTGTAAAGGAGAGCTTGGCCGGACACTGCTCTGGTTGAGACCAGTTCTTGGCTGGCTGCAATTATCACTGCACACTCTCTTCTGCTTGTGCTTGCAGTGGAGTTGTTCAGTGCTCATTTGGATCTACCAGCCTTTTTGAAGTGACCCATGTTTTTGCTTGCTTTAGGTTACAGAAGAAGCTTATGTCCCTGTTGGAGACATGAACGGCATGGGGTTCAGGCCCTTTGATATGGTTATCCCATTTGCTGTAAGGAAAGGAGAAATAACAGGTATCTGGAGTGCCTCTCAGGGAGATTTATACTTTTTTGTTAGTGGGTTTTTCCATTTGCAGCTAACAGACTGGGTGGTTTAGACCATAGTGTGTGTTGGAGGTTTGTATCCTGCCAGCAACGTAGCTGTTTAATTTCACGTTAAGTAGCACCTACTGAGGATGAGTAGGATATGCCCCTTCAATGGTTTGAGTTAAGCGAGGATTCTTGGTTTTGCTGTGGCCTTCAGTGCTAGGCTGTGGACTACTGCACTGTAGGGCCTGTTGATACTTTCTTCCTTCTGGAGCAGCTATATGCATCCTTTATAAGCTCCATTATTTCCTTTCTGCAGATGCTATAAAGCAGTTAATTCTGCATTCCTGCTACATACCTTCTTCAAAGCAGGTGACCCGTCTTCTACAGGTTTGGCAGCTGAGAGCATTGCTCCAGTAGCACCCTGGCTGCACTAAGCTCCTGCATGCAAGGCCTGTGTCCCCTCTGCCCTCGAGCTCAGCAGTCCCACTCCAAGCCCTGGCCTGTCCCAGCTTGAAGGAATAGTCACTCTTTCCTTTTCCAAAGTACAGCAGAAGAGGGAGCATCTTGCTACGGGATAGATCAGTACTTTTTATGCGGTTTGCTGTGAAAAGCTCCATGGCTGCAGCAAACAGCCCTGCCTGTAGAGTTTGTAAGGTCACAGGACGATTTGCCAGATGTCTACTGCTGCTTTGTATTCATGTAGCCTAAGTAAAAAACACATCTGGTTAGTGTTCCCATTAGTTTCCTATTTGTGCCTGTGGGTAAGGAATTTAACAATTTAAAATGCTTGTTTAAAATGGCTAGGCAATTCTCTGTGGATGAGAGAGGGGAAGCAGGCAGCTTCTCCTTCAATAACTCCCATGGTGGCCTTTTGTAGGTGAAGTACACATGCCCTCTGGAAAGACGGATACACCAGATATCGTGGATAACAAAGATGGCACAGTAACAGTGAAATATGCTCCTACTGAGGTTGGGCTGCATGAAATGCACATAAAATACATGGGAAATCACATCCCCGGTAAGTCTGACAAAACAGGCAATGCAAATCTGAGTGCAGAGTACTGTTGACGCGTCTGTTCCCTGGTGAGGTTTCTATAGCTAAGTTGTGCATGCTGTGGAAAGATCTGCCCAGGATATTTTATTGTTCAGCGGCCCTTTCTCTGCTAGCAGTCCAGAGAGAACTAAAGCAAAGAAGTGGCAGCACATATGAGCTTCCATTCCATTTAACCCAGCCAGGCTTAAAATGGGTTTTGGTTTTGGGAAACTAGCTTTTGTGGCATTTTATTATGAAGAAGAAACGTACTGTTTTTTAACTACCAGTTTTTCAGGTTGAAATTTACTGTCATGGTGCTTAACAAAACTACTGATTACAATGTGCGTTTATCCTTAAAACTGTATTGGGAAAAAATCTCAAAACTGTGGGGAGAACTGATTGGCTGCAATACTATTGTTCCTCTTTACATCTGATTGCAATAAAATAAGACACACATGCATATTATGCTGTAGTCTTTCTTCCTGGCTGCTTCTTAACCAACAGAAACCTCTGCCTTTTATTCAATTTCTCTTATTTTCTCCTTGCTTCACCAGCTCCCCAGTGGAGGCAGTGCCTCACCTGGAGGCTGTGGCTGCCCTGTGGTTCTCCAGGCATGCTGGCTTTGAGGGCTGGGCAGAAAGGGGCAAACCTGTAAAAGGATGTGTAGACATGAGACAAAATACATTCAGCACTGTCTGAGATGGACTGTGTTCATACAGAAACACAGGATAACTTAAGCTGAAGCATGGACCTCAGTGATGTGATGCATGATGCTGCTTCAGTCCCTTCAGCACTTTATGGATGTAGCACTCCCATAGGTGCTGACCTGTCTAATGTATTGGTTCACTAAGACCTTTATCCTGTGCTGGGATAGAAAGATAATGTGCCATAATGCTTCCTTCATGAAGGTTGTCATGAATCAAACTTTTTACTGTCTCAGCTGCAAAATCTAACTTCGGACTGAAGAGCTATCTGTGCTGTTTTCTGAAACCATTATTGGTTGTTGGTGACTGTACTTTTTGTTGTCGTGCACGAGCTTAGCTAATCTGAGGCTGGCAAGTACATTTTTGGATACTCTTCAAATTTGCTAGTTCTGGTTCATTGAGTCAGACAATGTGCTGTGCTAGCTCCTAATTCTGGGCTACCAAAATTCAGAATCAGTGCCTAAACTGAACGCCTGCTTCTGAGTCATGTTTCGATTTAATGTGCTAAAAATAATCTTGCAATGAAAAAGACCCTTTACAACATCCTTTAAGCTTATCTCTGGTAACTAGAGTAACACTTACTCTTCCATGAATGAATGTGGTACAAATTGTGGAAAAGTGTCTTTTGAGGATGGAAGTGGAGGCTCATTTGGTTTTTAAGTGCATTACAGTCACAGTAAGGTTTTTCAGATACCATATAATGAGAAGAGCATTCAAGAACATGGGTGTCAGTTCTTGTAGTCCAGACCACTTATCCTTAAAAGTTCTTCTTTTTGTTTTTTTCCCTTTTAGAGAGCCCTCTGCAGTTTTATGTCAATTACCCCAACAGTGGCAGTGTCTCTGCTTATGGGCCTGGCCTCATTTATGGAGTTGCGAATAAACCAGCAACTTTCACCATTGTCACAGAAGATGCAGGAGAGGGTAAGTCTCTTCTTTAAACCCATCCTACCTTAAATAAGAAACTTCTTGGTAGTGTAATGCACACTGGCTTTAATTTACATTCATCTGTCCAACTATGTATCTCTGATGTGACACAAATGACTTATGCAAATATCGGGCTGTAACTTGCAGCAAAAACTGGTTTATTGCCCCTTCCTGAGAGTGGTAGACATACCCTGTGGTATAGGGTGCAAATTATTTCTTGAATTAAAAATAAACTGAAGGCAGCTTAAATCTAGTGGATGATGACTGGGTGTGGAATCACTGTTAGATAGATCTAAAGACTGAATAGAACTGTGGCCTTAGTGGATTGGTCTGAGCTGGTTTTGCTGCTGTCCTTTGAAAACATACATTCAAGCTTCATTTTCAGTACAAGGTACTGGATATTTCTTTTTGGGCCAAATTTTTGGACCTGGTGTTCACAAAGATTTACAGAAGTGCCACTCTACTTTTTCCTAGGTGGGCTGGACTTGGCAATTGAAGGACCTTCAAAAGCAGAGATCAGTTGCATTGATAACAAAGATGGGACATGCACAGTCACATACCTGCCTACTCTGCCTGGGAACTACAGCATCCTGGTCAAATACAATGACAAACACATTCCAGGAAGTCCATTCACAGCCAAGATAACAGGTATAAAGTTTAAATTTCTGGAAGGACTTCATATTAAAAATTAACCTCAGATAGCATGGGAAGCCTGGTTTGTGGCAGGAATTTGAAGTCCTCTGACTTCCTAAGGTGCACTTAACCTTGTAATGTTTTGGACTCGTTTCTCTTTATGTATTCAGATGATAACAGAAGACGATCTCAGGTTAAACTTGGTTCTGCTGCTGACTTCATGTTGGACATTAATGAGACTGACCTCAGTCTCCTAACAGCCAGCATTAAAGCCCCATCTGGTCGTGATGAGCCTTGTCTTCTGAAGAGGCTGCCCAATAACCACATTGGTAAGCTCTGAGAGATTACTATGATAGCCTTTACTCTAGTTTTCTTTGCTGTGTAAAATGACTGACTTCTATGCTCCTTTCCCAGAAGAGTGTTGTCCAACCAAGTAGTTGACAGTGTTTGCTACAGTTGTCCAAAGACAGAAAAGTATGAAGAATGGTCTCTTGTCTTAGCTTGCATGTGACATGCCAGGTTGCAACTGAAGTTGGTTTTATCAGCATATATGAATGGCCTTGTGGTCCGCTTGAGAGCAACACTTCAACATGAGTAAAACAAGTGCTCTTCCAGTATTTCATTTCTTGGTGTGATTAAGGCATTTGAATCAAGTATAACATGAACAAAATTGAATAAATTTCTCACATTTCTGCTTTGTAGGCATCTCATTCATTCCACGGGAAGTAGGAGAACATCTGGTTAGCATCAAGAAAAACGGGAGCCATGTACCTAACAGCCCTGTAACAATCATGGTGGTCCAGTCTGAAATTGGGGATGCCAGACGGGCAAGAGTTTTTGGACGTGGCTTGGTAGAAGGACGAACCTTTGAAATGTGTGACTTCATTGTAGACACAAGAGATGCTGGTTAGTTCCCTCACAAAGGGACCATGAGATGCTATGAGATATATATTGACTCTACATGAGAGCACTGCCTCCCTCAGCATGCAAGCTGCAAAGCAGCAGCTGCCATTAAACACAGTTGTTATTGTCAGTTATTACCCACTGACAGTGCTATTAACTTAGAATACAGATCTTTGTTACAACCAACAGGGACTGTCACTGGGATGCTGCTGGCTCTAGTATCATTTGGTATAGCAAGAATGAAATGAGGAAGATACTTATTTCCCTGTTGGTTTAATGTGGAGGCTTGGCTAACTTTTTAGCTTGGTAGATAACTCTTCAACATTACTGAAATAAAAGGGATATAGTCAGAGAATTTTAGGAGCTGAATGTATGCTGTGCCTCTGATTAGGAGTACAGAAATGCCATTAAGGTATCATGCAACTCCCATGTGCCCGTTATGATACAAACCTACCAACTAGTGCCTGCTACGGCTTTGGACTATTTTATGTCAGATTTAGAGCAGAGCTTTGGAAATCTGAGGCTAACTTATCTATATTGAAGGTTATGGTGGGATCTCCCTAGCAGTTGAAGGACCCAGCAAGGTAGAGATCCAAACTGAAGATCTAGAAGATGGAACTTGCAAAGTGTCCTATTTTCCAACTGTACCTGGTGTGTACATTGTATCCACTAAATTTGCAGATGAACATATTCCAGGTAAGCAGATGTGTTGGGCAAATTTTTGATTAGTACAACAGAAGTTTAATCTGGCTGACCAGTGTTTTGGAGCTGTGGGTGGGCTGTGTGATCTGGCTTAGCCCATAAATCCCAAAGATTTGAGGAGGTTCTTCCGAAGCAGCAAGCATCCAAAACTGTTCTGGTTATGTGAGTGTATTTGACTTGGTCCTGGCTGTTAGTTGGATATAAAAGTTCCCCTATGATTCCCTACAAGTCAGAGGAAGCTTTTATTTCTGCCCTCAGTGGTGTGTGTAATAAGCAGAGGAGAAATGACTTACTGTGATACTTACAGGCAGCCCATTTAGTGTGAAGATCAGTGGTGAAGGAAGAGTTAAGGAGAGCATCACACGAACAAGACGGGCTCCCTCTGTTGCAACAGTAGGAAGCATATGTGATCTGAACCTAAAAATCCCAGGTAAGCAACAATATCCTTATCCCCAAAACCACAGCTTGCACTTATGTAGCAGGGGGTACTTGAAGCAGGGCAAATACAAACTTGTAAAGACATCCTCATATTAACATAGCTTAGGGAAGAAACACTGGTAATGTGTCTTTTCAAACAGAAAACTTAAAAATAAGCAAAAAATTAAAAATAAGCATAACCATGATCAACAGATGGAGAAATAAAAACTGGTGAGGCCTTAATTTATTCTGTGTACAGCAGGCTGGAGAATGGGCTGCACACCTCACTCTAGCTCCAGGGTTTTAAGATCACGTTGGCTGTTAAATGTTTGCACTGCTGTCTGGAAACTGTGAATCACGTAGGCCAGGCTTAGCTGGCTGCACTTATCCAGCCACTCATCTGCCTCTGTAGCACCTGGGAAGCTGCAGCTGGCAGGGTTTTCTGCTCAGAAGCACACAGCTGAGCATGCAATAGGCATCTGTGTGCCTCTTCTGTTATTTGTACTGGGTAATCACTTGAGCTCAGGTCCAGCTTCCTAAACCCTTCATCACTTTCTAATCTGCACTTTTTATTTTCTACTTGCTAGAAATTGATTGTGCTGATATGACAGCTCAGGTAACCAGTCCCTCTGGGAGAAACTTCAATGCTGAAATTGTAGAGTGTGACAAAAACACCTACTGCATCCGCTTTGTGCCACAAGAAATGGGGGTCCACACTGTGGATGTCAAATACAAAGGGCAACCGGTGCCAGGCAGCCCCTTCCAGTTCACTGTGGGGCCACTGGGCGAGGGAGGAGCCCATAAAGTGAGAGCTGGAGGCCCAGGGCTGGAGCGTGGAGAGACAGGTGTTCCAGGTGAGTTCTCGGCTCTCAGTGGGCTCCAGAATCTGCGGTGCGCAGGTCTGCAGTGCAATGTCTTGGCTAACAGGAGCCTCCTGGAGAAACCGCTAAGCAGTATCTCCCAGGATGGTGGGATGAGCTATCATTCTTTAAATACACTCAAGTGGAACTTTACAGTCTATTAGGAAGAAGCTGCAACCCAGCAACAGCAGCAAACTTACTCTTGTGTGTGCTCTCGTGTGCTTCAACAGCTGAGTTCAGCATATGGACTCGGGAAGCTGGAGCTGGAGGACTGTCTATTGCTGTAGAAGGCCCAAGTAAAGCAGAAATCACCTTTGATGACCATAAAGATGGATCTTGTGGTGCATCATATATAGTTCAAGAGCCAGGTATGTCTTGAGACCAAATCACATGGAATCAACAATGATTGTGACTTTCAAAGAAACTAAGGACACTCACTGCTTCTCTTCTCTCTGCAGGCAACTATGAGGTGTCCATAAAGTTCAATGATGAGCACATTCCCGAAAGCCCCTACCTGGTTCCTGTCATCGCCCCCTCTGATGATGCTCGCAGGCTCACTGTCACTAGTCTTCAGGTGAGACATAAGGAAACATCTCTATGACTTACCACAGAGACTGATTTCATCCTTGTTCTCCAAAACCAAAATGGTTGTCCCTTCTTCTTAGTAATAGCCTTGTCTTGGTTGGTGCTTGTTTTCAAGCTCAGCTTGCAGCCAGAGAGTTTTTTGGCAGCTGGCCCCTGGGTAACTCTGGCTAGCCAGAGTTCAAAGGCAGAAGGCTCAGTTGAGTGTGTTGTAAGTGATAACACTTTGGAATTACGAATAAAAGGCTCCAGAAATAGCATTGGAGGAACTAAGACTTGTTTCCCATGGCAGTATCTAGGGGGAGGACAAGGAGAACTTAAATTTGGAGGTGAACCACCAGTGATCAAACTGGTACCAAATTCCTCATTTGGCACATGCATGAAGAGCTGCATTTCCATGAGTGAGGTAGTACAGGGCTGCATGTCTGGGACATAACTGCAGCCTGGCCAGGCAGACAGAGGTGGCCCCACTATGAGGTCAGGGTGCAGATTTGCTCTAGCTGATGTCACAAAACCACAGTCACAGCTCAGATGATTGATGAAAGGTAGTGAATCTCTGAGTGAATCACAGCTTTGTAGCTGGTCTGGGCTCATCTGGTAACCTCACCATATAATTTGTGTATGTGTTTGGTTACAGGCATTAAAATACAAGTAACATTAAAGGCCTGACTCAAATCTCCAAAGCGAAAAGCTTGGATGTGAGACTGAGAATCTGTGATTAAATATACTGTACCTCAGTCCTTTTTGAGTGTTGATTAGTACTTCAGTTAAGGCTTTTTTTGGTTATGTCCCAGCTGTTATCCCCAGGATTTTGCTTGGGCTGCAGGAATTCTCCACCTTGGTTGTGTAAGTGAACCATGACAGCCAGATCCCATAGTATCTCTTCTAACTAGGAGTTACAAGGGCGTTAATTAGTCACTGTGGTATTGATGTTTGCCTTGTGTTTCATTTAAAGACTCTTTGACAGGAATATTCACTTCAATTAAGTCCTGGAGAGGCAGATAAAGCTGAGTATTCTGTAACAGAGTCCATTGTGCAGCATCAGCCTCCACTAAACCCACATCAGGGACTTGTTTATATGTTGTACCTCAGTTCTACTCAGTTGCATTTATTTCTCTCTTCAGGATTTAGTTGAAAACAAAATGAGGTAAAG
>VZUA01039437.1:0-14544 GCA_013401035.1 Horornis vulcanius
CCTCACTCTGCTGGACAAGATTTTACTCACGTTACCTCAGAAAGCACCACAGTGACCACCCAGCTGGTGTTTCTGCCCCAAGCCATGCAGAAGGGGTCACACAATTACCCAAGGGCCACATTGCATGCTGGACTGAGCCTGTCCCAGGCTGAGTCCCTTAATGCTGCAAAATAGAATTATGTATTTGCCATTGCACTCTTTATGATGTCACACACTACCAGAAAGCCTGACTGGTTGTGCTGCCACAGCCTGAGTGGTCCCAGAGCCATCAGGAAATGGTGGTGAATGCTATTAGAGAGCCTTTTCTTAATTAAGCAAAACTTGGGCACACATTAGAGGTCACCAGCAGCTTCTGCCACCTGTCTGAGCCTACAGGGACACCTGGGCAGGACTCCCTGGGCAGGGAGCCAGATTTATAAAACTCCAGAACAAACTGCAGGAGCACTGCTGGGCTGGGAGCTGGGTAAGGGGGTCTGTCCCACGGAGGGGATGCCAGAGAAGGAAAAGGGATGCTTCTCTTCCCAGTGAAGTCAGAGTGATTTCAGACTCCCTTCCAGTGCCAGTGCCAGTGCCAGTGCCCTGGAGCAGTCCATATGTGACAGTTTAATGCTGCCTGCTTCGTTAGTTGAGCAATCCAAGCTAACTACCACTATTTAACACACAATTGCACACCTAATTTTGTGTAAAATTGTAACCCTGATGACATCATAACACTACTCCAGAGGTCGACATAAGTGACTGAGGTCTGTGGTTCCTTTAGGCAGGGGTTAGATGTTAGGTAAAAACATTTTATGCACCAGCAACAATACAAACTCCTCAAGACCCTTCTTTGAAGGCCTTTGGAGGATTCATAAACTCCAAAGTTTCAGCCTTCATGAACGTGCTCAGCACCACCAGGTCAGTTCACAAATTTCCATGCCTTTCTCCCCTCCTGGGTAAATCTCTAGGCAGGACTGTGAAACGTGTTTCTTCACTGCCCCTTCTCTTTTTTTCGGGAAAACAAGTAACACTACTTTTTCTTGGTTTTTTTTTTCCCCCCATTGCTTCTCAGAGTCAGCTGCTGGCAACTTATTTTTATCATGCAACAAGTAATCAGGCTGTGAGCCTCATTACTGCAGGATGTCAGCCTCGCATTCAGAGTGGATTGTACTATTGCTTGAGCAGACAGAGCACCCAAAATCACAAAAATACCTGTTAAAAACAGTGGAGAAGAGATACTTCAAGCTGCTTTTTTCACTACCAGGACTCTGTGGGGGATAATCCTATAGGGCAGGTTATCCACAAGCTGCTGTAGATGATGTGACTTTTGCTAGTCAGGATGCTGGGTGGGACTCAGGTTTTCTGCCTGACCTTGCCTGAGCACCTCTGTCTCCTTCACTATTTTCATTTTTTCATATTTTTTTCCTTCCCTATTTTTATTTTTGTGTGGCATCAAGGCAGTTGTCTCTTGACATGGTTGCCACAGTGACAGGCAAGGAGGCCAAGCTTTGTTTTTTACAAAACACACCTCATTCTTCATATCTGGGTTTATTCTGAGTAAATGCTCAAGGTTAAGGGCAGAAATGCAGAGTAAAGAGTGCACAGTCTGGTACAAATACACGAGTCTGTGATGCTGTCCCACTCCTCCCATCTTCTCTTGTTCTCATCCTCTTTTGAGCATTACCTGCTGGTGGATTTCATGGAACTCACTAGCAAACCTGACAAGATGTCCACTTTTTCAGCCATTGCAAGGTGAAGACTTGAGATAGGTCTCATAAAATTAGAACTATTCTGCCCTGTCCTAAGGAGTATCAACATCTCCACCCAACAGCAACTGCCTGATTGAGAATTTCAGTGCGAAGAAAACACAGCAGGCCAGCATTTGCTGCAAATTGCTCCAAAAAATGATGTAGTTCTGGGGGTAAATCACAAAATCCCTTAGCTGGTACCTTGGGGTCTATATTACATACCATATACTACCCTCTATTAGTCTGTTGTCCTCACTTTCACCCTGGGTTGGCTGCTCTCCTTCCTCTGTCTTCAGTTTCTGTCATGATTGGTATGAAATGTCCCTTACCTCCAGGTCACCACAGCTGTGAACAGCCAAATAGAGATGTTGCAGACCATGTTTTTAGATGGAAAGCTGGGTTTTATGTGTGTGTTGGCTTGTAATTGCCTCTGTCTATGTTTATGTTAATCACAGGGTTTCTGAGACCTTAGAGAACCATTTATGGCACCAAACTAATGAGCTTTTTCCCCTTATGACATTCCATTTCCTGGGCAATGTGGCTACTGTAAAAAGAGAAGCACTTGCATTAATTTTGCCTCATAAAAGACATTCTGATTCATCAAAAGACAACAAAAGCCAAACATTCACCTAAAGATACAATCACTGACCTCCTCAGCTCTGTCTGAATGCACCCACATCCCCCACTGTCCATGCTGACAAGTGCTGGATGCTTTACCCCAGTATTTCCCAGCCAGAAGATTCATTCAAACCCTAAGGGAGTTCTCTGGAAACCCCAAAGTTTTCCTGTTATTCCACATGTTAATCTCTCCCTGTGCCACCCCACAGCTGTCAGTGCCACTTCTTGGACAGATGGGTCAGTTTGCTGTTGAGTGATGGGAAATATTTGTTCTCTCTCATGCCTGGATAGACCCTTTTTTGAGTGGTCCCATCCACCATCACCCATGAGAAAGAGAAGGGACTGAAACCAGGCACCAAAGGCAGCCTGCAAGAAGACAGTCATTCACTTTGAGGTGAATTTACTGAATATTGACAATTAGACTTTGTGTCCCAATAGGTCTTAGCCGTGCCTCTGTCTGGTGGTAGAATGTTCTCTTATGGCTTTGATGAGCCAGAAAACAGGGAAAATGGTGTGTGATGAAGGTTGGGAGAATAAATAAAACTGCCTGTTGAATTTTTAATGTAAAGTATAGCCTGACTGGAGGGTAGTCTGGCTTTCAGGTGCCTTAGAGCACGGAAGAGTTTCCCAGGCAGAGTGGTAGAAGTAGCTACTGTATTAAGATACTCCTGTCTGATTCAGGAGATGATCCAGGGCAGTGTTCTAGTCCTGGTATTAAAAGGATAAAATAACTGGACCAAGGATCCTTGTTTGCATCCAAAACAAGACAGAAAACACACACCAAGAACACAATTAAGCTAACTCACAAAAGAAATGCATCTGCATTAGCAGAGAACAGAAACCACTTAGGGAACATTGAATGCTCTGGCAGCAGCAGCTCTGAATTGAGGAGCAGCAAAAGCAACATCAAAGGGTGAATTTGTGCCTTGTGACAGAACTTTGCTGCTCCACAGCTGATGGGGATGGGGCAGGACAGAGTGAAAGAAATTTCTGCTCTTGTTGCAGCATCTCAGGAGCCCCAGCTGTACTCACAGACTAATCCAACCAGCAGATGACCTTCAGTCTGGGGTTCCTCATTATGGGAAGGGGAAAATGGACAGCTGGTGCTAATGTACTGACAAGAGTATAGGAAAACTGATGGTTAATGATGCTTCATTAGTGCTACTCCTCTGTTTCTGAACNTGGACAGCTGGTGCTAATGTACTGACAAGAGTATAGGAAAACTGATGGTTAATGATGCTTCATTAGTGCTACTCCTCTGTTTCTGAACCTGCTCTGAAATCTCTCCAGAGCTCAGAGCTGAGATCTCCATCTAGATTTTAAGTTGAATGAGGGAGACATCCTGGACACAGCGTGGTCTTGCTGGATTCCCACGTCACAGGCATGTCTAGGATATTCCATGTCCAAAGAAGGAGAATGGGGCTGCCAGTGACAGCTGAAGCCGTCACATGGAGGTGCAGATCAGCTGTGTGTGGAGCACAGTGACACATGGGTATGTTTTCTAAGGCACTATTTCTTTATATTTAAAGTCATCCTTGACAATTGTTAATTCTCTCTTTCCAGTATATACAGGAGAAAGAGAAGTGTTCAGAAAGGCTGAGGCATCTGTATCTCCCTGCTACATAACAATATGCCTACACTTCAAAATTAAATATTCCAATGTAACCTCTGAATCTTCCAGGTTTCCATCTCATGATGTTTTTCTCTCCAGTACTGACATTCTTTGTTTTGAAAAAGCTTTCAAGCCTTGCCATTTAATTATGCCCTTTATCCCTAGGCTTCCACTTTCCCAAGAGCTACCTTCATATTCCCCCCAGAACATCTGCAGATTTTATAGCCTTTATTCTTCGTGACCTTTTTTACCTTTAACATCCTTCTCCAATTTTCTTTTTTTTTTTCCCAAGTGTCTCTTTCTATACATTACTATCCCAGTGACAACTCATTTCACTCACCTTGGCCACACCATGTTAGTCTCAATTATTCTGATTATTTGATTGAAAGGGGACATTTGAAGAAATTCTTGTGCCCCCAGGTCAGCTACAGAGAGGCAGCTACTGTCTGTCACTGCAAGCAGGAGGCTTACAACTTCTCTTTGGTGACCTTATTGGTTGCCTTGGAGCAGTCTGGCATTTTAGCCTCAGTTTCCTTGTTTGCACAAGAGAAGTGCTGGTGCCACCACTGCACCTGGCAGAGGACACTTCCAGGCCATCTCCAGGTGGCAGAGCATGCAGTGCAGAGCCAGCCCTTGTTATCACCCTCATGTTTTGGCGCTGGTGCGTTTGCAATCCAAGCACGAGGCAATGCCTCTCTTGGCACGCTGCAGTCATGAGGATCAACGTTTGTGAGGAACAGCTGAACGTAATTGTCCACTTTGCCTGTCAGGATTCTGCAAACATTTTTAGCTTTCTGTGCTGAATTTGAATTTACGTAGCAAGTGACACATTGGACAAGCACTATATTCATCATCTCAGCTGCTCCCTGGCCTCAGAGAAGGGCACAATCTGCCTGTCAAATGGGGTTGGCTCTGAGAGGGGGTGCAGCAGTGGCAAGTGCAGGGTCACCTCCCTGCAATTTGCTTCTGTCCAGCTGAGCCAAGAGAGTTTTATAGGGAGATTTGCTTTGCCAAAGACCAGGTAGAATTACACTGATGGAGAAGGATCCTGGGGGTAAGGAGGAAAGCAGTGCAAGTGCTGCACTACCTCACTTGGTGCTCTCCTTTAAATCTTAGCACAGTCCTCTGCAATTGCAGAGGGATAGATCACCTTGGGTGCTGCACTGCACCACAAGAGCTGTACAGCCCTGGGCCAGGCTGGCTGGATAAGAGCATGTGGATGGCAATGAAGAGACTCTGTGGCTCTTGGCTATGCCCTGATAAACCCAGAGGGAAACAGAGATGTGATGACAGAAAGGAGATGGAGTGGAGGCACGCTGCTCTGAGCTGAGGTCAATCTCTTTGATGATCATCAGGAGGGAATGACCTTCTCCCCAGCTGAGTTTTTGTGACTACCTACTTGACCAGATCTTTAAGGATGCTGTTTTGGATACTAATAAATCTATTTTTAAGAGTAATTTGTTGCACAGTGGGAGCTGAATGCCTCTGACTACGCTGGAGTGAAGTGGCTTCAGACTTGACTCCTATGTCCTTTCACTACTGCCATTAGAGTGACCTGGGATTTACACCCCAAAGTGTGGAGCAGCAGGGTGTTGGCAGTGCTGTTTTAGAGGTGATGAACTGAGGCACAGAGGCTGCTGAGATTTGGCCAAAGGCTCCCAGGAAGTCTGTGGTGGTTGTAGTTGAAAAAACAGCCTAAAAATTGGGGGAAAACCACCTTCCACCCAGTGAGGAGGGAGGAGAGCCAAGACACGTACAGGTGCCTAAGTCAGAGAGCAAAGGCAGAGCTTTGCTTTGTGGTTGTGCCAAGTCCCATCCATGGGGACACCCCTTCCAGCTTTGTGCAACTGTGCCTCAGCTTTACGTCCCTCCAGAGAAGCTGATCTGAGAAGGACATGGCTTTTAAAGGTCCCTGAAGAGAGTTTCAAGCCAGCACTAAAATACTGACGGTGTGTCTGAGGGTAGGAGCACAGGGAGAGGAAGGTTGATGTGCTGCTGGGGACACAGAGGACACCAGCAGCTCTTAGGGGAACCACAGAGGATAAGCATATTGCATGGGTGATGTGACAGGGGAGGGAGGTGAGGGCAGAGAAAGACAAAGAGATGCAAAGCAGCACCCAGAGGAAAAGCACAAACAGGCAGGGATGATATGGCAGGAGTGGCTTTTCTGTCACCTAATTCCTTGAGCAGGTCAGTCATCTTTTATCTTCTTTGAGCCAGTCCCTGTGCCATGGAGAGCACCAGCTGGAACAAAGCAAAGGCAGAGGAGAGCTAAAACTACTGCCCAGTGGGAAGTGAATGCTCTGGCACTATTTATTTTTGAGTCTGCATTTGGATTAGCTGTAAAGAGCTATGTGGATAAGCAAGCAGGCAATTACAGCTGGGACGTGCTGCTCATGAATGGAAACAGCTCCAATCTGCTCAGGACATATTGAAATTCTAATTCAGTTAGATTCCTTTAGTTACAGTGCTCATCACAGACACTAAAAGAGATGGGATTAGAAAATAAATACAACTGTTCTGTTGCCTTTGGTCTGTCTTCTGTGCTCCCCTTTCCCTCCTCCCCTCCCCAGTTTTAGCTCTTGTTTGGCTTTATTTTCTGTGGTAAAATACAGCAACCTGCTCTTAATCTTGCTGTTAATTTTTATGAGCATCTAGCAGAGCACATCTGGCCAGACCTGTGTGCTGCTGAGGGGTGGACAGTGAGCACCAGCACAAAGCCTCTGCTGCTCTTCTCACGTCACATCTCACCAAAGACCACTACCCAGAGACATCTGCAAAGGTGCAGGGGTGACACAGAGACTCAGAGCAGAGCAAGGACATGATTTGCAAAAGCTCTTCCCTGCATCATCCCTGGCACAGGCAAGAGCTCCAGCCTGCACTGCTCACCCAGTAAGCAGCTTGGATCTCTGCTTTGGGTATTGGTGTAAAGCTCCTTCACCATTGCAGGCAACCACTCTTGCACTGTGTTTGTGCAGGCAAGCTCCTAAAAGATCTGATTCAAAGAAGTGACCAGGGAAGAGGATTGGAGTGCTGGATCAACCCTGGCAATGTGACCTGGAAATACAAGGAAGTTACTTAACTTTGTGCTGCTGGTTTAACTTGTCTGTCTGTCAGTGAAAAATGTATTAAATCTGCTGACATGTAAGGAGCAGATAATTGAGATCTAAATGTCAGAGACTGCTGATTTGGAGGAACAGGAAGAGCTTGAGTGTGTCTCTCCAGCTGACTGGCAGTTGTGTTCCATCACATGTGTTCTCTTGGACCTGCTGGAGGACCTCTGAAAGCAGGGGAATGTCTACAGATAGGTTGTGAATAGTCCTGACACATCAGCTTAAAAACCTGGTTGTGGCAGACCCTGGGTAGAAAGTTTGTCTCCCTTGAAACTAAGGAAAGGACTTGATGGAGAAAGACAATTTAATACCCAATATTACTGATACTGAGTCATAGAGCTGTGAAATAAGCAACTCTCTGGTAAAAACAAACACCCAGCTTGGTTCTCATGAGCATCTTTCCTCTTTGTCTTATTACAAAAGGGTAAAATTGGCATCATAAGCACTCTGCAGTGGCTTGTCATCCTTTCAGAACACAAACTTCACCATCTGTAGCCCTCTTAGTTGAATATGATAAATTGCTCAGATTCGCAAAACAAAATTTTGTGCCCAAGTGCTCTAGAAAAGCTCCAGACATATTTTTTTTCCTGCACACGTTTCACATAGTTTTCACAGAATTTAAAATTTTTATGTCCTTATTTTTTTAAAATATAATTCTGTAGGTGCAGCTGCTTTTTAGGCTTGAGTCTAAGTCATGTGCAACACAGCTACAACTCTGTGGACCTTTGTACTCACACATGTGTCCTCTGGAGATCCCTGTTTGCTTTGCCTGATTGCTTTTTGCTGATCAGTGGTGAGGAGCTGTTGTTTTAACAATGAGCTCAATATTAAGATACCAATTGAGTGGAAGAGAGTTCTCTCCATTGAGTAGTTCTACTATTCACAGCAAAATAGAACAGCCCCTGGGAATAATGTGGAAATAATATTTCTAATGACCTCTAAACACAGCTAGTGCTTACCAGCTGGAGCCCTGTGCTCATGTATGACCAGATACATTCTGTCATAGTCTGTGGAGTGATGGTAAGGATGTCCAAGCCACATATTAGGGACAGAGGCCAACTGGCTGATTGGAAGAACAATGCAAAACCTTTATTCCTCCTGCTACATGCCCCAGAGAATCATTTCCAGTGCAAGAAGCAGGAAGCCTTTCTAGTGGAGTCATTCATGGTTAGGACACATTCAAATCCAGCCTGATGGGCAAGGCAAGGGAGAAAGTTAGAAACTAAGTGGGCCACATGAAGGCAGAGTGTTAGAAAGACAGGGATCACAACCTGAAAGAGAGGAGTGACAGAGAGAGCAGGGACAAGAGAGAGCAGGAACAGCAGCATATTGCAGCAAGGTAGAAATGAAATGCACAAGGCAGCTGGTTTGAGGTGGATGGGAAATCTGGTGAGGTGAGGAGTCGATTGACTGCTAAGACAAGGCTGATGCACTGGGCTTAGCCCAGTGCTGCACCAACCACGAGGTCAAAAACCAGTGTAAATCTAAAGCACCTGCTCTGCAGATGACTTCAGTGCCTGATATGCTGGATGATACAGATACAGATTCAACCTCTTTGGAAAACAGTAGCTCTGGAGTTCATGAAGCTCTTTGCAGATGTGTTCTTGTAGTATAATTTTTAGCATAAAATCAATTTTTCTTGAGAGTCATGAAAAAAGATAGTGAGAAAGAACAAAAACAAAGTCTCTCTAAGACAGAAGAGTGTGCATATGCCTTCAATGCAGTTGTGAACCAAAAAAGAGAACAGAATCTCTGCTGTTCTCTGAGGGCAGTGAAGCACGCTGAACAGTGAAAGGGTCACGTCCATGAAGCAAAAACCCCACGTATTTTTGGTCTTATAACTAGTCTGGAAATGAAGGAAATGGCAGGAACAGTCACAGATGTTTCCATTCCTCATATGAAAATAATCTGTATTAATTACTGCAAGCATCCAGCTTCAAACAGTGTCACTGCAGTGCTATTAATGTTGAAAAGTATTGAGTTTCCAAGAAGGTGAATGTCTTTTTCTCTCCCTAATCATGATTACTTGGTTTAGTACTTGGGCCAAGCTTCTATTTAACCAAGATAAATGGATATTTCCAAAACAAGCAAGTTAACACTATGCATCACATTATTACTCTCCTCACAGGTTTCTTGCCTCTTGTGCTATTTTACTCAGCTGCTAAACACAAATAACAATAAGAACAGGAAAGAAGGAACTATGCAGGATCCTATATGTATTAAAGGCAAAATAATAAATAAATCTGGTTTTGACCATTACTTTGTCTTATTCTGTGACAGCATTTTCCCTTGATCAGTGTAACATAACATTGTTATGACCTATAATTTCTCTTCTGTGAAACATGAGCATCCACACCACATTTTTGCAGACACCACCAGCCTATCTGACTAATATTTTGTTGATTCCTGCTTGGAATTCTTATTTATCATTTAGGTTGATGTGCCAGCACTGTAGGTTAACATTCAGAAGAGCAGATGGGGAATTAGAGACAAAACTTCTGTCAGTGATAACAGGACTTCCATGCTTCATTTCCCCCAGGGCACAGTGAGTGTTTTCCTTTTCAACAGTGCTGGGCAAAACTGCCTTAAAGAATTGGTGGCAGAGAAGCTGTGAGCTGGCAACACACTGAAATTGTCAGAATGCAGGGATAGATTTTGGGTTGCTGGGTTATTTGAGGGAAGTTATATTGTAATAGCTCCTGGGAAGATACCTACTTCAGTACTGCAGTTCCAGTGCAAGATACCCAGAGAGAATTCACTTTCTGGGAGAGTCAATGAGAGGTCTGGCACTGAACAATTTCTCTTCCGCGAGTGGGTTCACCTGAAAATGTCTGGCTGTGCTGACCAGGGCAGGCTGCAGATCCACAAAAGGTCCTAATTCAGGTCTCCAAACTCTCCAAATCCCAATATTTCACCATCATCCTGATCCCCACTGCTGCTGGGGGAACCTCAAGGCTGTGCACAGGCAGCTCAGTGAGGGTGGGTTTGATACTGCCATTACTGAAACAAGGAAATAGATGCTGAAAATCAGAACATATGTGTTATGTCTGTATTCTCTACTCTTTAGGACAGTTTAACAATTACGTGTTATTTTTCACCCAAATTGATGTTTCTGTGGACATTCTTCCTGCCTTATAAGAATCTCTGAGCCTCAGTAATCATGTGAATTAAATTTGAATCAAAATGCAGAAAAGCTGTGTTGTCACGTTGACCTTGAAATCCTGAAGACCATTTCCATTATAAAGGTGCTTTACAGCAGAGCTTGTGACAGAGCAGGCTGCTAAGGGAAGTATAACCAAAAATATTCTTCATGTGGAGATATTCTCAGGATATTACCTCTCTCCTAAAAAGCTGGTGTTTGAATTCTTCAGATTGTTTGGATCATTTAAGCAGACATCCTGTAGGGTAACTTGTGAAGTTGTCAGCTAATGCCCTGCTCATGCCTTGAGCTGTCCCTGCTGTAAAGTGTGTGCCTTTCTGTCTAATACAGAGCAGTAAGGAAATAAAAGCTGGTAGTCTTCCTCCTATTGTGTTCAGAGGTCTTTTATCCCTTATTGATTTCATAGTAGTAATTCAATTAGAGAAAATATAACCAGGAACTGCATTTTAATTGTATAAGGTGAAAATTTTAACTTTCACACATACTTGCTCCTCTTCCTTACACTACAGCTGCTTTTAAAAAATTCTTCTTTTTAAGCTGCTGTGCAAGAGAAGTCCATCATTTCAATTGTCTTTGATATGTACTCAGAAGAGACTGGGTACTTGATTTTTTTGTTATTTACACCTCTGAGGTCAGCAGCTGAATGCAGAAGCAAGCAAAGGGCCAGAGAAATGTCACAGAGCCTGTCAGCACCACAGCAAAGGCTTTTCTTCAGTTTGCAGTTGTCCCTTGGGAAATCCTGACAGCTGTACTAATGTTGGATGTAATTGAAGAAATATGCTCCTTATGCAGGCAGGAGGTTCAGTATTTAAACATAATGCCTGTTGAAAGAATGCTTGAAAGCTGATTTTTGACCTTCATGCCAGGCAAAAAAGAGATTTTTTTTCAGTATATGTAGAGATTTAAAGAAGTGATGTGGAACATTTTGTCCAATAGTAGCTTTTTTTTATTTCTTCATAGTGTTTGTATTTATTTTTACATTTTGCCACAATGGAAATTCAATCAAAGTCAAGGATTTTATCACCTTTTCACTCGACTGCCTGAGTCAGATGCTTAAAATGTAACAACAGCTGCCCTGTGAGCAATCGATTAAAAAAATCAACCTTTTGCACTATAGCTCAGAGAAGTGCCTTTTTGTTTTTTCTAGGGCCTGGTGGAGTCATTTGCTATCAGAACACGTTTTTGCCCAAAGTGGTCTGCTATTGGCACATTACAGGGGCTGGAAATGGTTGCTACTGGAGTGTTTCAGTCACCAGAGTGCTCCCCAGTCAGACCAGTTTGCTGGTGCAAAGTTCTGGGCTTGCAGCAGGAGCTCTGTCAAACACGTTTGCTGACTGGGAAGCAACAATTTGCTTCCTCTCACTCAGTGCAGAGAGAAGTAATGTTTATTTACTCTGGAAAGCAGAAAGCAGGAGTGGACCAGAAATGACTATTGCTCTGCACCTTCCCAGCTTTCCTTTATGCCCCCAAGAACTTTGCTTTTTTTGTCTTATAATCACTTCTAAAGCTCTCACTTGCTTCACCACAGCTGGAGCAACAGTGCTTTAGGGCAGCCAGGTCCTCCCGAGGCTCTGTTGTCACAGGCTTGGTCTGATGTGACAGAGGATGCTCACCCAGCCCCTTGCTACTGCCAGTCCCTGCAGAGGACACCAACACTGGGGGTGGGAGAGCAAGGGCTGCCTGGGACACAGCACAACCAGTTCTGTCCCGCAGATTTTGATGCACAGAATAAATTCCTGTGGGGTAGGGGTCACTGAGCAAAGATATCCATGTGTGGGCTCCTGTTCCTCGTATTCTGCTGTAAGTACAAACCAGCAGGCTGAGCTGGAAGGTCAGGTTGGCTCCAGCAGTGCCCTGACCCCCCCTTTCCCCTCGTCTTTGAAAGGGCATCCCCCAAGTGTTAGCTTGGCAGTACTTGGAAGAGTCTCAGCAGACACAATAAGTAACTGATACTATTTCCTAAGTGTCTATATTTTCACTTCTGTGGAAAACATTTAGCTGATCTAGGAGCACTTAATTTGGGAGATGCAGCTCAATCCCAGCAAAAAGCAGCACTTGTGAGACCACCCGTGGATTTTGGCAGATCAGATCCCCCGCAGTTAAACTAAATGTCATCACACTGTACACAGCTGCTGATTCCAGGTTTGCTAATTTGTAAAACAACGTGAAGAAGATGCTGCAGTTGTGAGCAGGGCAGCTGAATTATAGGTACTTAAGCAGCACTGTAGGGATATGAATTCTGTTTATTGCACAAACCTGTCTCTATAATTAATAGCAATGGTACCATTCTCTTTCTCTGTTTTCATTAATTCAGACTGATAGCTTCTGAAGACCAGAACAGATTAGGAAACACATTTTGGAAGAACAAGAGAGAACTAGAGGACTTTCTCAGCTTTTCAGCATCACTCCAGATCTCCTTCAATGTGTAAGGAGCAAAACTACTAGCAATGCTCTGGGTGTGACAAACCATCTGTCACCATAATTGTAGCCTTGTTTTGCTTTTCCCTGCTCCTGAGAGGAAAGATCCAAACTT
The DNA here is from genome assembly GCA_013401035.1 of Horornis vulcanius. Lineage (NCBI taxonomy): Eukaryota > Metazoa > Chordata > Aves > Passeriformes > Scotocercidae > Horornis > Horornis vulcanius. The sequence continues at coordinate 12,764 of VZUA01039437.1, forward strand.
CCCTGTCTGCCTGTCTATATTGAACATTGTGAAATGTTAAACCCTCAAGAAGCAGCCACACTCAGTCCAAAACCTTCTTAAACCCCAACTGCTTTCTATGACCAGCGCCAGCAGGTCCCAATGAAAGCAGGCTGCAGGGTTTACCTGTCAAGTTGCAAATGAACTGAACAGCCCTGGCTCCTTTAGTGGGAGTTTTATAGGCCTCTTTCTCTCTCTTAGGAGGTGTAAACATACCAAGGCTTAACATTATGCTTTATTTATCTCACTGGTGTTGTGTGTTATTGTTCCCACAGAAGGACTGGTGATACTTTATGGTAGCAGAGAGTTGGGCATGGCATGAACCAGAGCTGCTGCAGGAGCTGGCTCAGCCATTGCCAGAGACATTGAAACAGAGCACAGGCCTCAGTTTGGGTGCTCTTGCATTATTTTGGAGGCGCTGGGGACTGGAAGTAAAGTGTGCTTGGAAATAAGCATGAAAATCAGACAGCTGCAAGCTTTGCCCCCAGCCCATTCCCTTTCAGGGGGAGACACACAGGAATATGTCAGAGATGACTTACTTTCTTCATGATTCATTGAAAATAAAATTAATCCTCATAGCTTTCTAACACAAAGTATGTAGTGACCACTGAACTGCTCTGACTAAGGGGGGCCCTTTATTGATGTGACTCCGTGGCCAAATGTAATGCAATTAAACGATTGGATTTCGTTACGTATATTGACATGGTGTCAGCCACAATTTCCATTCTCTCTATTATTTCTATAAATAAAGCCATCTGCCATAATTAGAAAATATGAACGTGCTAAGACCTCCATTAATTCTTCTCCATATTAATCTAAGAGCTGGGCAGATGTTTATTAATACCTTGTTACACTGCGTTCATCAGCTGTTACCAAGAATAGAAAGATTGAGACCTGATCTCATGCTGAAGGTTAAACAAGAGCAGATCTGGCCAAATCTTGGCTTCTGATTGATATTTTGACAATACCCTGTTTTTTTATCAAAATGGTTTTAAAATTTTGACCATCTATTGGTTTTTCTTTCCCTAAGTGTCCTTTGGACCATGTATGAAACAGCTTGGTGGCTGGGGTGAGCCAACCTGGGATGAGCCAGTGCTGGCTCACGTCTGATGTTCTCAGTAACAGTGCACAGGATATTTGTCTGTTCTACTGCTCTGGGGCTGCAATTGAGCCTATTTCTTGATTTAAGGACAAGTTTTACTCTTTCTGGCAAAACCTGATTAACTTCTCCTGAAGGACTCAGCTTTCCCAGGCTAAACAAATTTTCTATTCTCTGGTAATTATTGTAGATTTTGCAAACTTTTAACAGTGGATGAGATGAAAAGATATGTCTTGTGTCCTTTTTTCCACAGAAAACCACACTGTTGCCATTCCTCATTCAAAACCAAGCTAAGCAGAGCTGTTCACAACTGGGATTCACTTTATAAGGTATGATGTAATGCACTGAACTGTGTGAGGCACCACATGGTCTCAACCTGCTTGTATATTTTTGTCTGGGCCACACCTGAAATGAAACTAGAGGATGTTGTGAGTTATTCAGGGATGAGGATGGCCTTTCTTTACTCCTGTACCCAGTACAATCCAGATGGGGCTCCTGGAATTCATAAGGCCTTGAAGAAGAATTGAAACAATTTCAAGATTTCAGGATAAGCATGACCCAAACCCCACCACACAGTCATCAGCAGGAATCCTGAACTGATGAGCAGGCTGATATGTACTTTAAAGATTGGTGGCCCAGACCCATCCCATCCCATCCCATCCCA
>VZUA01039462.1:0-14944 GCA_013401035.1 Horornis vulcanius
ACATCCACAACTGTGCCTTCTGTCACTTTCTGTGCTGCTGTTGCAGCTAGAGGCTACTAAGGAGATACTTATCTGTTCTCTCTACTTACAGTCAGGAGTAACCAGAGATGTTTGGGTTGGTTGTCAAGTGCTATTTAATCTGTCTTGGGGAGCTAAGATGCTTTATTCATTAGGCAGACATAACCTGAAGAAGTTACAACTCTTAATTAAAAAATACAGCTAAAATCTGCTTTTAAGGCTACTCTATGGAATGACTGTTGGGTTGCATCTCCTCTGCTGAGTATTTGCTTTACTCCTACAGTGGTGGAGTTGTGGGACATCACTGGACCCACTCAGTGCCAGCTCTCTGCTAATTCCTTGCTGATAACTCTCCTGATCTCTGGGCAGGATGTGTCTGACTGTGACAAACAGCATTTTCTGAGTACAGCAGGCTCTGTGGTCTGCCCCAGCCCACGTGCAATGGTGTGACCACCACACCTCTGTGTCCTGTGGATGGGTGACAGCTCTGGGTTTCTGAGAAGTGTCTTTGTGTCCAGTGAAAGCTTTTTTTCCCACAGCTTGTATATATTTATTTTCCAGTGTGCATGAGGTCTCCATCACCCCTTTTCCAGCTGGCCAGGAGCTCTGCTGCAGTTGGTACAAGACATCTGTAGGTCTGGCTTGCACAGGAAGTCCTGTAGGTGCTGCTCCATGGTCTTTCATCAGTCACAGGGTCAGACTGGTCCTGCTGGGTGTGCAGCCACAGCACTGGGGTTTCCTGTTCCAATGCCCTTTGTCCAAGAACCAGTTTTTTTGGCTTCTTGGTGGACACAGCCTCTTCTAGACTGCTGCAGTGGCTCCGTTCCTGCCCTTGGCCTTCTCAATTGTCAGCAATTCTTGCTCTGGTTCACTGCTCAGTTTTGGCTTTCTGGAAGGGATGTGGTGGTGGGTCTCATGCCCATGCTGGTACCAGTCCTGATGAGTTGTTTTTTCCCAGTCTGGCACTTGTCATTTCTCAAACAGCAAAGAAATGCTACATCCTGAAAGCACTCAAAGCAAATGGCTTGTTTTAAATAAAACGTTCCTCTGCAGCATTGTGATGGTTTGAAAAGACCTTGTTCTTTATTGATAGTCATGAGTTGAATAATTGCAAAATCAAAAGAAAATTGAGGTATTTAAGGAAGAAGCAAGATTTAGAGTTTGTTTTGACAAGATTTTGGTTGCTACCTTTAAAGAGTAGTTTTGATATGTTTTGTCAGGTGACTCTGAAGGAAGTGGCAGCTGGTTAATAACCACTGTCCTGACATGTCACTGCGAGAGCAGGTGGGCTGGTGATGGAAGGAAACTGAAATCATCAGTCTGGAGCCACTGGTGATGGTCATCCTGCTCTGAGGGGGGTCATCCTCCTCTGAAGGCTCTGTGCAGGTGTGCTGTGCCTTCCCTCTCTCTGCACTTTTGGAAAGTTCCTGTGGACTGTGCTGCTCCTCCCTTGTGGGATTTGTGTTTGGTGGTGGGGATGTTCCTTCCAAAGAGTTAAAAACCCCTCCCACCCAGGTGTCTGCTCTCCTGCTGTCAGCAGGAGCAGGTAACCTCAGTTACCTCGTGGATAACCTGGGTGAATGACACCCCTCCACAGGAAAATCTGAAAGGCATTTCCCCAATTCCTGGCTGCTGCTGTAGAAGAGGAATTGTGGTGTGTGTGGCATTTCTGAGAGCAGGCAGATGGGTCAGCCTGGCTGAGGAGCCCCATTCCCAGTGGGAACACGAGGGAGTGCTGTTCCACCAGGCACTGCTGCTGGCCCACAGCCACGTCCCAGCTCCCAGCCCAAGGACACGTGCTCAGTTCAAGGCAGTTTGTTCTAATGAGGTGTGGTATTAAGTTTAATTTACCATAAAATGCTCACATGGAGTAGCACATTCTAGGTTAACTTGTCGCAATAAGGGTTTCATTGAGTAAGATGTAATCGTTTATAGACTTGGTAATTTTTTTGTAGTGACTGTGTTGTTCCAGGCTCAGAGCAGCTGGAAGTGGGGGCTGACTGTCCCTCCTTCCCCTTATTTTAAGTCTGGAATTGTGAATATGCTTCTGAAAACGTTCTTCCCTGTGAGGGTGGTGAGGCCCTGGCACAGGGTGCCCAGAGAAGCTGTGGCTGCAGCATCCCTGGAAGTGTCCAAGGCCAGGTTGGATGGGGCTTGGAGCAACCTGGGATAGTCAAAGGTGTCCCTGCCCATGGCAGGGTTGGGACTGGGTGATCTTTAAGGTCCTTTCCAACACAAACCATTCTGTGACACGAGGCTAAAGAAGATTGTTAAACCTCATTTTTACACACAAAGCAGAGGTAACTTCACTGCCTCCCTCCTAATATTTTGATCTAAAGTTGTTTTGACTAAGTTCCTGCTTTCCCAAGCTGTTGTCAGTGTTGCTGATGCTGGGAGACAGCCAAGTTCCCACTATTGTTCCTGTCCTTTCAGCAGTGGTGAGTTGTTCATGCAGCCAGTGTTTACTGTGCTGGAAGGAAATGGTGTTTTTAGGGAGTTACTTGAGCATGGGGAAAGTAGCTTTTTGTAGAGGGCTTCCCTCAGGATACCACAGCACTTGTACTGCAGGGAACAGGTGCTGTTAAAATGTAACTTCAGGTAAATCTGGAGCCTGAATGAAGCTTGGAAAAATGTAGTGCTTGGTTCAGTGATTCATGGGGGACACTAATAAATCCCTGGCCCCTAAGGGGAGGTGGGATGGATTGTGTGGTGTCCATACCCTGGGGAATGTGGAAGCATGGGGCTGTTGTGCTGTGTCTGGAGGAGGAGACAGTAAAATCAGAGAGACTCAGAAGTAAAGGAAGGTGTGTGTACTTAGGTTGTACAGCCATCACAAATAAATCCCCTGCTCTCATCGTCAAATGGGTTAAAACGGGTGAAGGAATTATTGTATTAACTTACAGCTGGTGGTTTGGTCAATTTAGTGCCATCAAGCAGTGCCTGACATGAGTGGAAGACACATGGAATGGTGTTTTGTAGTGAGAAGCTGGAAGAGCAGTGTTCAGACAGGCCTTGGGCAGTGTGTGATCACACAAGAAACAGCTGGAATGGGTTCAGAAGCAGCTCCTTGTTACTGATCTTTGAAGAAGGAAATCCCTTGCATAAAAAAAGAAAAGCCCTTCCTTCAGAGTGTTCTCTGAATTTTGTGAGTCAGATCTTAGCCCTCAGTAGCTGGAGGTTTCCTGAGCACCCTCAGTGAGGAGAACAAATGCTCTGACATCTCCTCAGGCAGGTGGTGTGGAGCAGGAGCAGCGTGTTCTCCTCCTTGTTTCTGTGCACTCCACTCACTCTGTGTGCCCTGGGAGAAAAGTTCAGCAGCTGAAGGTATTTCAGGCCATGTTCTGTGCTCGAGAAGTCTCTTTGAAGATGTTTTGTGGTTATCTGTGCTTAACATGTCCATTGGGTCAAGCGAGGGAGCAGCAACTGTTCCATGTTGGATTTCCCAGGAGAGCCCTGGCTATGGCATCACTTTGCTTTTCCTGTCTGGTACAGGGAATTCCAGACATCTTCATCCTGGATTTTTGTTTGTACAAATTAAAAACAACCTGTAACCATCCATCTTTTGCTTGTCTTGATCCCTTGGACATAAACAAATGTAAAGAAAATTGTTTTAGTCCTTTCCAGCGTATTTGTGCTGTAGGAATTTCCTGTTTCTGTTTTTTCAGTTTTTCCTCTTCCATTGAGCTGGAAGGGAAGTGTGCAGGATTATGGACATGGGCTTGCAAACAACCTCGTATATTTTTAGCTGGTTTCCTCAGCTTTAACATTGATAGCTTTGTTTTAGACAGAAACAATTCAAGGCACAAAAGCTGTGTATGTTCAGGATGTTTAACTGGGCCTGGCTTGGGTTCAGGAGAAATGTAGTTTGGGGGACAAAAGAATTGGCATTTTCTGAAATACTGTTGTGGTTTAGTTGTTGCAGTTATTACTGGTAGTTGTATTTAAATAGTTTAAAAACTTAGAGTAAAAATATATTTCACAGTTACCTTTATTTACTGATTTTTATTAATCTTGATTTAATAATATGCTACTGCAAAAGTGCCCAGAATCAGAGAAAGGATGGCTAACTTTTTGATTACAAATAAAATGGCAAAGTGCAGTTTTTCAGTGATCCCATCAAGGATCACCATGGCAGTAGAATGGAAAAATTACTCTGACAGGTATTACAAGTATGTAGAGCATTCATTCAGTCAACTATTAATGTTCTTTCTTTATCACAAGGGTGCTTCTGTAAGGAAAACAAGAAAAGCAGATTTATGTATTTTTTATGACTTTTCACCAGCTCTGTTTAAAATTAAGATTTTTAAAGTAGCCATATACTACATTGATGGGATATTTTCTGAAATGCTTTTGCACCTTTCTTTAAAAGCCTCTCATATCAGTGTGTGCTTGTGTAAAGTTTACCAGTATTGATGCAGAGCCTGTTGCCTCTGAAGCTTCTCTCCTTGTTCACTGATTTGTGAGGCCTCTGGGGGCTTTCAAAATTATCTAATAGAAGGAAAGAGTCTGGAAATGGAATTTCAGCTTCTTTGTAGATGATGTGTGCAAGGGGAATACCTTTAATGCCAAGGTGTCTCTGCAAAGTGTCCAAGATTGTGAATAACAATTAATTAGAGCTGTGGCTGTAACTTGCTTTTTTTCAGTAGAAAATGAAAGTAGGGATCAAAACCAAATATTTGGTGTAAATATTGAGATACCTGGGTTTCAGGTTACAAAAGAGATTTCTCTGTATGGACTCTGTCCAAAGTCCTTGTGTTAATACACTCCATCCATTCCACTCTTTTTCCTCTCTTGGTTTTTTTCCCCTTTTTCTTTTGACTGTAGAGTGCCTGTCTACAGGTGAGGCCGTTTGGGCATCTCAGTGAATTGTATTATTATATCACCATGAACATTTTAAAAATCCCCACAAAACAGAACAGATAAAACCACCAGGGCCTTTTGCCTTTGGCTGTGTTAAGTGTCATGGGAATTCCTGGATTGGAATGGTGGGCAAGCTGGGTATCTGCCATGGAGCAGATCCTCTGCTCCAGCTGTTGAGCTTTGGTCTCTCTCTGCCAGAAGTGCACCCAAGCATTTCTTTTTTACTTTAAATGAGATTTTGAAGGTGACATGGTAAAATCTTCATATTGGGATGTTGCATGTGAGAAATTCAGGCTGTAGTTAGGAATGCTCGCTGCTCCTTCTTGGAATGTGACAATTCAGTTGGCAAAACACAGAATACAGAGGCAAAAATAAGGAGCCTATAAAGCTGTGAGTTGTTTGTCGTGTCTGAGGAGCCCAAGAGTAATTGAGTCTGGAGCTATGCAACTGAGCCCAGCCCAGTGCTGCATCTTTAAATAGTCCATCATGTCAGACACAAGAGGTTAAATTAAGTTCTCTTACTAATGAAGCAGAAGGAGAGTTGGTGTGGAATGCAGGGCCAGGACAGCCTTACAAGGGCAGGCTCTGCTCCTGGGAGTGTCACAAAGTGGGACTGGGAGCTGCCTGTGCTCCTCACAGGTGCTGGGTCCTGCTCTTGGTAGGTGGGATGATGCCTCACAGAAAACCCTTTGGAAATGCCTGAATTAATGCTGATTGCTAATTGGAGTGATTGTTGGGGATGGGGAGGAAGGTGGGGGGAGCCCATCAGAGAGTGAATTCCTGACTGAGGTTCCCACAAGGGAAGAGCAGAAACTGTTGTCACAGTTAGTCCAGACTAAGGTTGTCCATCCTCCTGTCCTGTCTGCTTTGCTGGCAATGGATCCTTCAGGGGACCCAGCTGAGGTGAAAACTAATCCCAGGTGTCTTGGTGGGTCTTCAGCTGGATTTCCTTCCCAGTTCTGTGGTGCTGGGATGGAGCTGGTGGCAGGAGAACCCCATAGGCTGGAAGGACTCACACCCATAGAGAGGCTGCAAGTCTCACCTGCCCCTCCTGGTCTGTGTGTTCTGTGCTCTGCTGCTTGCAGGCCTTCTTTAAATTGACCTTGCAGTCCCACAGAGTCATTAACATAATTACATGTATCTGAGAGCAGGTGAAGCTCCAAATGAGCTGTAAGAGGCTTTTGGAAAATGTAATGTAACCATGGAATTTTGTTTTCTACTGAATGAGGGGAGAAACAAGGGTTGTTAGGTCTTTGTGCAGGGTGGTGTTTTTGAGCCGTAGGTGGAATAGATGTTAATAATGGAAGTATCCAGCGATGTTTAAATAACGAGGTCCCATTTATACTGAGGTAATTAGTCATGCAGTTTGGGTAGCTGTGTGTATGTGCTCTGTTTTCTGGAGCTGCAGATCCCTGACAGACCCAGGGTGAGATAATCACTTGGATTTGTCAAGGGCAGAAGATCATCTTGTGCTGTTCTCGTTCAGGAACAAACCCTCGCTCTGCCAGGACTGCTGGGCTGGGGGCCAGTTAGAGGGTGCTGAGGCCCTGGCACAGGGTGCCCAGAGAAGCTGTGGCTGCCCCTGGATCCCTGGAAGTGTCCAAGGCCAGGTTGGATGAGGCTTGGAGCTGGTCTAGTGGAAGGTGCCCATGGCCCCCAAGGGAAGGGACTTTAAAGCTCATCTTGTTCCACTCCTCTGCAAGTTCAGCTGAAGCACTGGAAAAATGTCCAACTATTTGAATTTGGTGGTGAAGGTGCATCTGGATTGTTCTCTAAAGTATTTTGCCCTGATGTTAATTGAGGTGTAAATCTAAGCAGTAATTTAGATGCTTCAATACCCAGCGGTGTGTTCACGTGGTGCCAGAAGATCCTAAATTTAGTATTGCAGAAAGACTCAAATCAGCAGTTTTCCAATCTTCAGAGGACAAAAATGGTATATTTGGTGTAACATTTCTTTTCAGGGGAGGTATAATAAAAAAGTGAATCTATTCTGTAGACCATTTTCAGATCCTTCAGGTTCCATGCACATGTGAGGAGTCCTTGCAGCGAGCTGTAGGAACACCTTGCTCTGTGCATCCTGGGTGAAATCTGGCTGTGCCTCTCCCCCTGTTTGCCCCAGGTGATATTCCAGAAGGGGAATTAAATTTGGGTTCTGCTCTGCCTGTCCTGGTGAGGTGAAGGAACTGCTGACTAACTCACATGGCAGCTCCAGGCAGAGCTCTTGGGCTGCTATTTCAAGGGCTCCTGCATCAGATGGAGCCTGAAACCCTCTGGAATGGCAGAGTGCCCCGTGCAGAATCCCCGCACTGCAGCAGGCACAGAGCAGCACTTGCAAAGGCGCAGATGTTTGAAATATCACACTTAAATTTAACAGCCTAAAAATGTGCAGTAAGGCTTAAATTCCAGCCTTGGATGCAGGACCTCCATTGTTCGTGAAGCATTATCCATAACTCTGGTAGATAAATTTATTTTTTTCCTATTTCTTTGCAAATCTAAGAAACACCATGCTCTTGGGGAATCTGGTCAAAACTGTGTCTTTCCATTTCCATACAAAAATAACCCTGCAGATCTTTAAGAGAAGAGCTGTGTGAGTGGGGAAGAAAAAGGATTTTTTCAGTTGGCTGGATTTTCTTTGATTACTGAGGGGTTTTATAAAGCTGCTAATTTGCAAATGTTCAAAACAAATACATTCAGAAATGAGAATAAGTTAGAAAATGCTACATAGTTGTCACTGAAAGTTTTCCAGGAGATAAGTTACAGGTTGGTCGAGCTGAATTCCTAAAAACAGGGATTAAAAGGGAAGGCACCCCGTTTCCTCAGGGCATCTTGAGTTCATGTATGTCTGCAAGGCACATTTCTGATAGAATAAACCTTACGCAAGAACCATTGCATCAAATGTTATCTAGAAATTCCTTGTTCCATTGAATCTCTTCCTGGATAGTTCAGAGGAGCAGAGGGTGATGTAAGTTCATGGTACTTTGTATGGCAAATTAAGCAACAGCCACAAACCCCCTTGAACAAACAAAAGAGCGAGCAGCTTCCAACATGCCTATCTTGCCTCTCTCCCCTTGGTCCTGAGCTAGTCATGGCTTGACTTTGGACTTTTAAGTCCAAACTTACGTCATGAACTTAGATTTATTGATTTAAACCCATAGCTTTTATTCTTGCTGTCCTCTCAAATGGGCTGTTCGCAGGAATTCCATGGCTGGTGACATCTGGGGTCCTCTGGTCACCCTCAATCGTTTTGGATTTGTGCTACCAACCCTGTGGTCTCCCAGCAGCTGGGGAGGGAGCAGAGCTGGGGAAGGACATGGAGCCCTTCCTCACCACAGGGAGAGCTGTAGAAAAGTGGAAAATAAACGGCTTCCAATGGTCAGACCTGTTCAGCTTTGGTTTGAGCCTCTGGCTTAATCATTATCCTGTGCTGATAGCACAGTCACTGACTGGGACGTGTCCCCTCTGATGCCATGAGTGGCACAGTGAACCAGGTGCAGGTGCTGGCACTGCCCAGGTGCCCTTTGAGCAGCAGGAGGAGGGTGTAGGTGTGGCCTCATCCCGGTGGGAATCTCCTGGTGTGGGTGTGAGACATTCCCTGGCAGAGCCGCGTTCCACAGGAAGGGTTAAAAATCAGTAAGTCCACGTGACATGTGCAAACTATGAATCATTCCAATAGATCTGTGCAACTCCTGCCTGCTCCGGAGCCAGCAGATGCTGTTCCCTGCGTTGCCATGGGAACCCTGCCTGTACTAGAATAAAGCCCAGCCCAGATCCTTCCTTGGGCAGACCTCTGCGGCTGGTCACCTCCTCATTGTTTCCTCCCCGGAGCACAGGCGAGGCAGGGACGGAGAGGAGGGATCGGCATTCCAGAGGCAGCAGCAGCGTTCTCGTAACCTCGTGTGCCTTAGCCGGGAGCGCCGGGAGCGTGGCAGACCCTGCCCGGGAGCCAGCCGGGTCACAAACAGCTGTGCATCCCCAGCTGCTCCGGGCAGTGCGAGGAGGAGAGGAGGCGTGGGGACAGTCCCTGCGTTTGTCCCTCGGCTGGGAGCCCCCCTGGAAGCAGAGGAGCTGATGTCATCCAGCAGCTCTTTTGGCAGGCTCTGAGCAGGCAGCGAGTCCCGCGGGGAAGGCTGGACACGCTTCCCCTACAGCCTCCCCCAGCTTCACTCTGCAGTTCTGCCAGGGGAGAGCTCCAGGATGGTTCCGAAGGCAGCAAGGCTGGTGAGGAGGGGATTCTGCTGCTGACACCCTTCTGCAGAGTTGGTTTTTTTTTTATTTGTGAAGAATCTGGATTTATTGTTTGGAAGATCTAATTGATTTGCTGCTAAATGGATTGTATAGGAGCACCAGAACTTTGGTCAATGTACTCTCACCTGACGAGTGGCCGAGCCAGGAGAATAAGATTTGTTTTATCCTTCTGATATTTACAGCAAAACAAAAACTTGGCTTAAAAAGGGAGTTGCTTTTCCTGCTCTGAAATGAGAGAGTAAGAGCCTAATTCTCAGCTTGCAAATGGACTCGTTTCAAGTGACTGTGTCAGGATTTAAGCATTGATTTATCTCTTTAACATGGCTGAATTAAACATATTTTGATGGAACTCTGCAAAGCCGATTGTAAGTAGGAAAAGTCTTTTATTTTTTCCTACTTGACAAATACCAATCTCCCACCTCACATCTTTGGTTATTTAATTTTAGGAATATGCTGAGAGTGATAGTGCAATGCTGTTTACCTTAGCTGGAAATATTTTATACACGGAGCCACTTTTCGCAAAATAAATCAGGGTTGTTAAGGAGAATATATTTTAATTGCTACTGAATATTGATATTTCATCTCTGCTGGAGAAAAAAAAAATGGATTACCTTGGAGACAAACTGACAGTGGCACAAACTCACATGACCCAGTGGATGGGCACAGTGCGGAGATCCTTGCAGGAAGCACTAAATTTAGTCACTACTGCGGTGGCTCATGAGCGGAGTGGAGGGGAAGGTGGCACCAGGACTCCCTTCAAGAGAACCTCTTCCTTCAGGCACTTTGCATCCCGGAGCAGAGAGTCCTTCCGAAGGTTTTCAGTGCGGAGTCAGCAGAGGTTTTCCTCTTTGAGGAAGAGGCAGCCCAGCTCAGAGCCACCCGAGCTCGTAAGCGATGCACCTTTTTGAGACCCTCAAGGGAGAGAATTCAATGCAAACCCTCGGGTTTGTTGCAGCGTTTTATCTCCTAACAAAACCTCCCTCCTGTCTGCTTTTCCATCTAAAAACAGCCCCTAAAACACCTCCAGATAGTGCTGTCTGTCTTGTCTGCTCCCAGCTGCTTTCTTCCTGCAGCACAGGTGGATGTTTTCATTTGCCAGGGAATCAAGGTTTGGGGAATGGGAAGAATGTGGTTGATTTTTGAAGCAAGGCAGTAAGGTAGACATGTATTGGGTCTGAAATTAGAAAGTTAAACTGAAACTGGGGTGGTGTTGGTCGGTTCCCCAGCATAGGCCGGCACGGCTTTGGGTGTGCTTCAGTATTTCTGATTTTCCAGTAAAAAATGCTTGAAGCTAAATTTGTAAGAAGAAGAGTGAAGTGCTGTCACTGTGCAGGCAATGTAAATTATCATTATTTCCTTTTTTTATTGAAAAATAGGTGTGGTTTTCTCAGAATGCTTCCTACTTTGTCATGCCACAGCAGCAATAGGTTCAATGTGACTTGTGAAGGCTGTGGTGTGGCAGAGACAGGGTGCAATTCCTGACAGCAAAGGAAAGGTGAAGAGCTCTTGGTTCTCCACAGCTCTGTGCCAGACAGAGCCTTTTCCCCTCCCTTTTCCATTAATCTCCAGGTTATTTTCAGGAAGGACTGTCTGTATTCCATGGCATGGCAAAGAGGTGGGGAGAGGCTGGTTACCTGAGAGCTGCTTCTGCCGTGATCCTCCTGGCCATTATTGACAACTCCAATTCTAGTTCTGGCACATCCTGCAGAGCAGCAAAGATTTGGGGTGATAGGCAGTGAAAGGGAAGCAAATCTGATTTATTCTGTTTTATTTCATGGAGAGGAGCTGAAACCAATGGTTTGAGTTGTACCTGAAACTGGTGATTTAAGCCCAGTGTTTGACCAGTGACTGTAGCTGTGTGGAAAGGGGCCCCAAGCCTTGGTGCCAGCATGTGGGTAAATCCAAACTCTCTGAAGTGGCTAAAATGTTTTGGTTTCTTTTTTTTATTATTAAACAAAACAGTTACTCATTGTGAAGTGTAAACACATGCAGCTCTGCTGTGGCCTAGCAGGGTTTGCTCAGGGAATGAGCACAGGTGACGCTGCATTCCTTGGGCAGGTGTGGTGTTTGAACACAGCTCTTTCCAATGCTCTCTATCAGCACTGGGTAGAGCATTTCTGTCCCAGCTTGCTATCCATGTCTTGTTTGGACAGACTGGGAAAGAAAATAGTGTCAAGTAAGCACAAAAGAATGAAGAAGAAAATATTTGGTAACCACTGTTACAGTGTTGGCATGGTTAAGTTCACTCAGCTTCTTTTTTAAGCTGCTGTTTTAGATTTATTGGAATAATCTGAATGAACAACTAGTGTAAAAGAAGGCTGAAAAATGGGAATGTGAAACCTGCAGAGAGGACAAGTGTTCTGCTGTCCTACACAGCGCTGCTTACAGAGCAGAAATCGGGAGACACGGGGTGACCTTTTCACTTAAGTCACTGGCGACAGTGCTGGAGCTGCTGTTCCTGTGTTTCAGCAGGAATTTTGCTTGTGCTTGGCTTTATGTGTGAATTTGGTTTCACTTGGGTCTCAAACTTAAGATCTGAGCGCTCCAAGAAGTTTGTGGGAAATGTGTGCCATTGTGTGTGTGGGAAATGACTGGTGAATACAGACCTGGAGCTGGTACTTTTTTACCTGATCGCAGCAGGGTCCTGTCTTAGCCCTTGGAACTACTGCCATTGTGCTACAAAAAACTGTGGAATGAGTAAAAAGTGTGTAATTCATGTAAACTGACTTCTGTGCTGCTTTAGGGCTGTAGTGTAGAGCAGTCACTCGGGGCTAATGAGTTTTTAAACAAGGAGCAGCCGTGCTCACGAACTCCTGCCTGACACAGCCAGGGGCTTCCAGCTGCCTTCCCTGCTGCCACTGGTGGCTACTGATGGAGAACTTGGCATGTACAAAGCACAGAAAGCTGTCCAAATTCAACTCAGGCAGCACAATTTAAAGCAGCTGCCTTAAACTTCTTCATCCTCACATCTGCGACTCCATAGCTGAGCTTGCAGAAGTTTTTACTTTGCAGTGAGACCTTTTAAATAGAAGCTGATTTTTCTTTCAGGTATTTTGATGGAGTTAATTGTTCGTTTTCATCTCATGTCATCAGCTTGGTGTCTTTGTAAGAGGAGCAGAGACACATGCATTAAACATGGCCTCTGATTTAATCAGGGTCTATCGGTCATGGTTCTATTATAGGTGTGAGATCTGGTTTCACAGCCAGCACTGTTCTAGGTCTCGAGGTTTGTTGCCATACAATAAAACCAGGGCAAGCTGTTTGATTCCCTTGGCTCCACTTACACTGCTAAAAAAAGTCATGGAAAACCTCAGAGGTGCTTCACACAGAACAGGAAAGATGAATTCTGGGGCTGAGAGTGGTCGATGTGTTTTACCTAAATTGCTCTGATACGTGCTAAAAATAACACCAAAGTTCATTTAGTAGTGGTTTGCTTTTAGTGTAGTGGGCAGTCAAAGAAAATGATGTTTTCATTCAAAATTCATCTGGCAGCATTACTGTTACTTAGTTTGGATTCAGTTTTCAATTCCAAAATAACGATGGAAGTGGAGTGATTTGTTTGATGCATGTGTCCCAGATGTGCTGGGAGGGCGCTTAGTCCTTGGGAGGGTTTTTGTTGCATCCTACAGCCCTTTCCCTGCTAGAGGCTGAAATTCCCATCCCAGTTTTTATTAATCTTCCCAGGTGCTTCATTCTAAGCTTGTACAGCTTGTTAATGGGGAAAGCTGGTGGACTGTGCCTTTTCCCATCAAACAGGATCCCTTTCTGGAGCAGGTGAGGGTCCTGGTTTGAATTCCACACCTGCATTCACCTGGGACTGTGTCCCTGCTTATAAAAGCTTTGATCTGCAGTGCCTGTTATGTTGGACCCAAGTCTGCCTGCAAAAAGTTTGTCCTTTGTGGGGAACATCCTTCAACAAACGATTTGTAAGGAGAAATTACTACAAGTTGGCACTTTGCTTCTGAACTTGGAATAGGTACAGGCCCTATGGTGAATAGTTGCTGTATTGTTCTGCCCTAATATTCACGGAGAACACAATGAGTTGTTCTCAAAAATAATATTTTGGTACTATCAGTAAATGGAATTTTAATCTTTAAATTTTATCTTTAAATTCCCAGGGAGCTGTTAGGGTAGGGGGAAGGAAGTTTGCAGCAAGCAGGCTTTAAAAATGGGTTGTTTGTCTTGTTTGGAGCTGGGGGGAGGAGTGAAGCTGTTCAGTTTAATTAATGAAGATACAAGGGCCAGTGCTGAAACAGTTCCTGCTTTTTCATTCTTAATAACTTCTCTTTGGTTTAACAGGCCATGAACGTAGCTGGCAGATAAATCTGGGCCAGAAACCCATAGTGATGGGCATTTGGTAGCTGCCTTTGTTGTTCTCTCGTTATTTTGACATGAATAATTATTTAAACGACTTTACTCTGTGATTCCACTTAGGCTGACTGCAAGGAGTTGATTTTTACAATGCTCTTAAACGAGAAGGAAACAGCATAAATAATTTTAGAGCTGATATTTTGATCCCAGGTTGCTCCAACCTGGTCTTGGACACTTCTAGAAATCCAGGGGCAGCCACAGCTTCTCTGGGCACCCTGTGCCAGGGCCTCAGCACCCTCTCAGCCTCCCTATCCTGGCAATCCATTTTTATTGAAATTGTTAATACTGTGAAAGTTTTGGGAAATACTCCTGGCATTCACTGGGGGGGGTGGTGACTGTGTGTTTTGTCTGCTGTCTCCTAAAACATCTCCTGAGCTGTGCAAGCTGTGTGTTGAAACGAACATGTTTGTTATTCACTTGTTGTCAGGAAATCCTATCACTTTCTGTACATCTTTAATTCCAGGCTTTAAGTTAACGAGCACTTTTTTCTCAGGAATGTTTGTTTGAAGTTTAGCTTGTGTCTCATGTGGAGAGACGTTAACTGTGCAGAAGAGCTGTGAAATGCAGCCTTTCCAGTAGGAGGTGTTGATTTCAACTATGCAGCTTTTCAAAAAAAGCAAATCCATTCCCTCCTTGGCATCCCAGTGTGAAGTTGCCTTGTTCTGGCTTGTGCCTCCTGCAGTGTTGAAGTCGAGGGATCCTGTTCCACGCCTGGTGCCAGGTTTTATTAACACTGATGGGAGTTACACGTGCCCTGGGGAGAGCCTGGATTCCCTGTCACTGCTCAGGATCTTCCTGATGGAGCCTTTGGCTCCTTCCTGCTGCCCTGGCTTTCGTAGGGGTTCATTCCTTATCAGCTTGGATGCCTGAGGCTGAAGAGGAAATTTAATCTGATGATATAGGAGAGGTTTTAAAGACGTTCCCAGCTAGTTCCTCTGCTGTGTTGTACATTCCCACCTCTCAGAGGAAATGCTGTTGTGGCTCACTCAGCCCTAGCAGGGCTTATATTTAGAATTGGATTTTTGACTGCTTTTTGCACATCGAGTCAGCCTCTGCTCCGTCTTTAGCCTTGCCCTGAACCACCTGACATACGTGGTGAGTGCTCACAGCAGGGCAGAGCAGCTCCATTTGCAGGGTAGAAAAAATGACAAACTCTCAAATGTCTTTGAAATCCTCTGTGAAATGAGGAAGATAACAGCACCAGCAGTCACTGCAGGAGCAGGGAGCTGATGTCACTGCATGATCGTAACCAGATCCCTGGCACAACCAACTTCATCTGCATTAATTCGACCACATTCTTGGACAGAATCGATACAAGGTAGACTTTAGGTCTCTCTTTGGTGTTACAGCCTGTGCCAGGGCTTCACCACCCTCAAAGGCAAGGGTTTTGTCCTAATATCTGATCTAAACCTGCCCTGTGCCTGTTTAAAACCATTCCCCTCCACATCCT
>VZUA01039478.1:0-12411 GCA_013401035.1 Horornis vulcanius
CAAAACCCCACCACAAAACCAAAAAACCTCTGAAAGCTGGAAGAATTTTTACAAATCACAATAGGTCTACCTGGAGTATCAGTGTAATACCAGTGCTATCCCAGCCAGCATCTGAGTGAAACCGAGCAGAGGAGTATCTTGGAACATGGGCAGTCAGAAGGACTCAAGTAGTCTGCAGGCCAAGACTTGCCAAAATATGTTGAATCTTGTAACACAAAACCCATGACCTTTTTCCATACCATGCATTTGTGTCCATCCTACAATTTCTGCCATCTACTCTGTCTATAGAATGCAAGTCTACTTCTATGCAATATTCAGAACCCTGCTGTAAGGTAGCCCTTTCTCATTAGCTAAGAAATGGTAATAAGAACCACAAAAAAGTAAATAAAATTGGTTATCCCCTCTCCTAAAGCAGAACACCTATTACTCGCACCTGTGAGACACAGCACCTAAGACCAAAAAGCTGAAGAAAAGTGAAATTCAGAAATTCTGACAGAAGTTCAGTCCATAAATTCTTGAATATTTGACTTATAAGCAAGCCTAGGCAATAGAGAGCTTTTGAAATTTGGTATATTCTCTTTGAAGCAAGCTGTCAACTGGTTTTGTTTCTTGAAAAACAAAATAGAAATACTCTTTGAGTGTACTACTATTTAATCCAATCACATTGTTCAGGGGCAGAGGGAGGGAAGAAATAATCAAGATCACGGAAAAAAATCCAAGGTACTCAGGGATGCTGACAATACAATGTTTGTTTCATTTTGTTCTCACCATCTGTTCTTTTCAATACACTAAATTGCACAGAAAACTATATGGCAATAGTTTCAAAACAATAGGAACATAAATCCCCAAAAAGCACATGTGGAAAACACATGAATAATCTTCACTATGAAAGGTTGTAACAAGAAAAGATGAAGTAAACCCAGGAAAAAAACTGAAAGCTAGAATGCAGAGGAGAAATGTAGGGGTAGATAAAGAGAAAGGTGGCTATGGCATGCCATATGGCTACGAAAAGAACACTAAATCTCCTAGGTCAACATCAGCTGAATTAACTTGCACATTAATCAAGAATAACCTAGGTAATGAAAAGTAATCTTTAAAAAAAGTTTTAGTGACTGAGTACAAGAAAGATGCCACCTTGGTTTACCTAAGTATGCTGATTAGCTGAAATGCTATCAATAGGATGGCATGCATTTTTGGTTTTAGCTGAACTGCGGTAGCATAGCTGAAGTTCAACATTCACGCCTTTCCTTCCCACACAGAAGTCAGACAAGCAGGAAATCACAAGCATAGAGGCAAACAAACAGGCCTGTGGGAACATGTAAGTTTCAGCACAGTTGTGCACATTACTTGACTTACCTAAAACGTTGAGCCTGCTGAGCTAGAGGGGCAGGATACCTTCTGTTTGGAGAATGGTACAGCTGGGAAAGAATGGCCTGATTGTTTTTTTGGCTTGGATTGTTAGCAAATTTTACAGTGATGGGCTCTGTGGCACCTGGAGGTTTCTGGCCATTCAAACCCTTGATAGCTTCTTCTGCTTCAATTCGCTTGTCAAACCGGATAAACCCCACGCCCCTTGACACCCCTGCAAAAGGTGAAGAAAGCACACAGTAATGAATTCACAGACTCCAGAATACTAGATGTTAACTTTTTATTTGTGTGGCCCATTGCTATTTGATGGCCAAATGCAGTGAACACATGATAACTTTGAGCTTAACAAAACTGAGGTTTTGTGTAAAAAAATATTTTCTACTGTAATTCTGATTTTAATTTTTAATTTAACTGATGTAAGACATTTGTGTAAAAAGCTTGGAAGTTTGAGGGAAAACAGTGGAAACAAATACAGTGAGACAAAGTGCAATTTGGAAACCAACCAATTGTTTTGGATGGAGATGAACCCAACCCAGCTGGCACTGTAACCTCTGGTCAGCTCATGCTACTCTGCAGTACCTAAACTCACAAAAAAAATAAATTCTGTATATAACTTAGTTCTCTTCTCTTTAGCAGCAAAAAAATGACTTTTCTTCTCCTGCAGTATTCCCTGAAGCTCTCTTCGGAGCAAATATGCTCAGAGGATGATGCACATACTTTATTGCAATAATGGGAATTATGGCCATGTTTTAACAGTCAGTGGTTACCTCTAAATAAAATACTTGATTTTGGTGGATCACCATACATCACTAGGTGTTACTTTTGAAGAAAACTTTTCTTGATATAGAAAAGTCAAAGGCAACATGCAAAGGAATCCAAAAGTGTAGGGAAGGAACATCACACATCAAAAATTCCAAGTGTCTTAAACAAAAATACATTGAGCTGTGGATGCTTGAACCAATTAATATTAAAGCCACTAACAGCCAACATTAGTTAGATCAATGTTTTGTTGTAATATTTCTAGTGCCATTTAGAGCCCCTTTACATTTTGCTTCATGAATAACTAGATGAGTTAAGACACTTGTCCTCAATTGAGAAAGACATTATGACAAGAAATGTATTCTGTTCATAAACAATGATGATTTAAGCCATCAAAAGTGACAATGAACAGGCATAAGAAAGCTTTAGAGAGGCAAATGTCACAGCTTCAACTTTGCATTTTTTATCTGTCAGTTTGTGTCACAACCTTATTATTCATACTATTCTGAGCCTACTTCTTCCTAATTACTAAAAAGAAGGAGGCAAGAAAGCTTAAGCCTTAACAACAATCTATATGCCAGGAAGTACACTTGAAATAGCAGGATTTATGAATACGAATGGAATTATCATGTGTATTAGAAGTAGAATTATATTTACTTACTGGTCCATTTGTTAGAGTCCATCTCTTTCTATGTACAAATATACAAACCTACAGTGAACAGCTATTCATTGCACAGACAAGGAATGTGTCCTGCAAATCTGCTACACCTACAATTCAGTATTTGGCCTTTAGCTTTCCTTTCCAGGCTTCTCCACACTCTCAACAACTCAAACTATTAAAACAATCTGTAAGTATTAGGTGTCAACACTGAGATTTCTTTTAACTTAGTGGAAGTCAAAGGAGTACACACAAGATCCTCTGAAGGTAAGCCAAGACTCAAATGCTGGCATGTGCAAACTTTTCAAAGTAAGACAATTAAAAAAACTTCATGACCTTCTACAGTTGAAAGCTGTTTGCCACCCAAGAGGATATGCGGCTTTGAAAAGGTGTAACTATAAAAAAATAAATAAATCAAACCCAGCTTATTCAGGGAATAATTATGTGAGTAAATTACTTCCTCTGTCCCACCCCTTAGTGTTCTGGAAGGGGGAGAACTTGGAGAGTTCTGCTTCTTTGTAAGTTGCTTTGTACAGTCAATACTCCTGTCACGTACTTGACTTTTCATTCAATTGCTTATATCTGGCAGAGATGTCACAGCAGGTGATTCTGAAAACTGTAAAGCTCCTCAAGATCAGCCATTTGAGACAGCAAAAAACCCACAGGAATTACTGTAGGAGTCTGAAGAGTAACCACAAAGTGTCACTGACAACCATTACCTGACTGACACACATACTGTAATAATGCAAATAACCTGCTACATCTTAGTACTTTAAGGCAAGGGTAATCACAGAACTTACCCTGCTCCTGAGGAACTCAAAGTTCATGTGTGTGCCCAAATTTAATGAGTTAGCCTTGAAAACAGTTTTAACAGCAACTGCCAGTCTGGGGCTTCAGTAATCCTAGCCTCAGAGAACCAGCTGTGCATTTCTGCATAAAATTTTCTTTTTTAGAAATAAAAAGTTTAATAGCATTTTGTAAGGCACTGGGAGACTAATTTCATGCAGCAGCTTGGAGAGAAAGATTATGGCAGCTGTAAATGTATTACAAGTCATCAAACAAGCTTCAAACCTGCACCTTCAGGGTGGAAATGACTCAAGCTGGCTCAGAACACTACACAGTCTATTTTTGTCCATGCATATTTATCAATGATTCCAGGAGAAAAATGCATTTTCTGGCCTACATACACCTTTTATACATTATAGAGATAAGACTATAGTACTGAAAAATGAAATATTTCCTAAACTGTGAGTCCATGAAAGGCTATGCAAAACTGCCTACTTACCAGTGACTTGGTCAACCAGAATACGGGAAGTAATAATACGTCCATATTGGGAAAAGAGCTGCTCCAGTTCTTTCTGGGTCATTGTTTTTGGAAGTCCACTAACATACAAATTTGCATCTCTGATAGAAGCTGAACTCGGTCGTGCATAAGAAACCTTAGAAAAAAAAAAATTAAAAAGTCCTAGAAAACAAACACTTCAAAATAGCTGAAATAGTAGTTATTTGTTCTGAGACTTTAAAACATCTCCAACAGCAGACAGAACAGTTATTTTGCAAAGCCAGTTCAGTGGGGGTTTCATTGTTTTTTTGGCCTTGGAGTTTTGTTGTTCTTTTTTTTTTTTGGGAGCTGGCTTCCAAAACCAAACTTAGACCACAAAGGAAAAAGCTGACTACATGAACTCATATATAAAAAAGTACATCCAAATAAATGAGAAAAAGCTAGGTACACATTCCAGCAAGCCTTGGTGGAGAAAGTGTTCTCAGTTAGTAAGATTGAAGTGACAAATTTAAGAAGTTCCATGAATGTCCCATGTTCCATGAATTCTCATTAAAAAGCACTAAAAAATAGAAGGAATTAAGATTTCAGTATGATATATAGGCCAAAGGCACAGAAAGACAGTCTGAAGCACCTAGAGGTTTGCAAGTGTTTTTCAAGTGCTGTGTCTTTTGTGGGTGTTGAGCTTGCTACCAAATGACACATCATCACAATCTCTCCTGAGATCAAGATAAACTGCTACATCACTTTCACAAGCCTAAGAATGAATGGCAGAAGTAGGTCTCCAACCCCTATTTTGTCTGCTCAGCAGCTTGTCAATTGCTGCAGCAGAGGCCTTAAAAACAAATGCCATTTAACAGTGAATTTCTCGGATACTTTCAGAGACAGAAGTTTTTTTACCTGCTGCCTGGACACATTAGTCAAAGTACTTTAAGAAGATCAAGTAGATTCTAGACACATGCTACAAAACAGCATGTTTGCTACTTTCTCCTGAAGTCTGTACAAATGGTTTTACTACAAGAATGATTAGGACAGAACATCTGTGCTTCTCGAACAGGACAAAATACTTCTAGGCTCTTCACCTATGTAAAATGTAAAACTTAAAAGGATCCTCAAGAAGTAGTCAGATTTACCTCCTTTCCTCCCCTCACCTTCCATGCACTGTTAGCCAATACTGGGCAAATGGAACTTGATTCTCTCATTGTTTTTTGCCTAATTCTTCGATATATCCTTCCTGTCTCATTTCCATGCATCAGCAGACTCTTAAGACTGCTGTGGAAGCAAAACAGAAGAGCATGCTGGAGATTAATCAAGCAGTACTCTGAACACTGCTGTGATCCTTCAAATTCCACACAGAAGCTTTGTGCAAGGTAGCTTTGTGCTGGTTGAAGAGGATTGGCCTCAAAAACTTGTAGCTATCAACATGGAACCTTTTAAGTCACGCTGCCTTGTGAACAAACTTGCTCAACTTGTCCATTTGGCCCTGAGCTTCTTTAAGAAATAAACCTCCATGCCTCACTTGGCAGGACTTCAAGGAGGCCCAAGGCCAAGGAATGGAAACAGACTGCCTGGAAAATGGGATTAGTCCCCATAAAATCATGTATCACCAAACCCTAGCAGACACTGTCTTTCAAGGGGGAATTCACACTGCTGGACACACATGCTGCCACATATAAACTCACACAGAGTCTATCACAAGAGAAGAAACCTGCAAAAAATATTTTCTGATTCACTGCAAGTTTATATTATGCTCCAGAACTGGTATCTGCCAAGATATAAAGCACCTTTGGCAAAATTCTCTCATTTTCCTCTGGTAAGCAAGTATGGGTTCTTGCATGGTGACAGCTGGTTCAGTATTGCCCATGCCCTCACTGCTGAAAGACATTCCAAATGGCTTGACAGAGCAGTCAAGGCCTACATTAAATGTAATTTCAAGAGTGCAAGTGAATGGAAGCAATACTCTAACCAGTATACGCTACTCTTACAAATCCAGTTTCACTGTCATTACCTTCAACTGACTTCTCCAACACATTGAATTTGGGCACATTAGTCACAGTAATAACACATATTAAACAAAAAACAGTGGTTCATCACCAATATCTGAAAACTATATTTAACCATTTTGCTAAGCACCAGAACTACTGGTCAGGCAAGAAGTCTGAAAGAAACATGTAACTTCAGAAACGTGATGTGATTTAAGTCAGCACCACTAGAGAAAAACAAGGACACCACAAAGTATTATTACTGGTATAACTAATGCCTATGAAAGAACCTTGCATAGAGTATGTGATATACATGGGACATATACTTCTTCATTTTTGATGTCAAATTCCAGTCATCTCCCTTGTGATACACAATTAAAGAAGAGACTCCCCAGACTAATCTCCCTACCTATATAAAGTCATTTTCATCATTCAGTAATAACTTGTTTATAGTTGTAAATTTAGTCTCTTGTAACATTTTTTATATGGACTGAATTAACAACTGTGCCAAGATTTTCATTCCACAGCTAATTCAACAGGTGAACGTTGCAGTTATGTGATATCAACACTACTGAACACAAGGCAAGTCAAGAAACAGCCTGAAGGCCTGGACTTTTATATACTGAATGATGACACACACTGTACAACACTGAAGAGCACTACTCTGGAGATACCAATTTAAAAACAGTTTTACTGGAATTTTCCACTGCAGTTAGTAGGAAAGACACCTGTTTCTAAAAGTGCAAACATTACACCCCAGAATTTAAGTATTTTCACTGCTTTAATACTTAATTTCCTAACATCAAGAAGAACTGATTCACAATTTTCAAGTGAAAACTGAAAAGTTAGCAGGTAAAACAAAGAAGTTACCAGAAATAATAAAGAGGAACAGCCCCTACAAGTGAATGTTTCAGTTTCTATCCGCTACTACCTCTAGACACTTCAGTGCTGTGCTTCAAGCTCTTTAGTATTAGTAGAGGACAAAGTATTTGTATTCTTTGAAAAAACTTGAGAATTTAATATAATTTCTTCCTAAACACCTCTACTTAATGTATTCTTCCAAGTCTTTAAATCTGGAATTTTTAAATGCTAAAATCAGTATTTCAGTAAATATTTACGTTCACTAGCTCAAGTGCAATCTTTCTGCTTAAAACACTACTTGTCCTTAAAAGTAGTGACCAGCTCTTGTAAAATGCATGTTTCTGTAGAAAAAGAACTCCAACAAAAAACTACCACCCAGTATGTCCAGATTAAAATGGGTTAAACCTACCTACAAAGCGGATAGATTTATATTGAGAAAAGGAATGCATTAGGAGCAAGTATGCCTCCTCTGCAAGCACAATAAAAAAAATACTGCTTTTTCTTACAGCAACATTCTCAGAGGCCACTGTGCCAGGCAAGTGTGATACTGTCAGAGTCTGTCTGGAGATGTTACGTGCCTCACAACCATCACCAAGGACAGAGACTGAGACCTCCAAGGACTGGGACTGAGACCCTGCCAAGGACTGGGACTGAGACCCTAAAATCCTACACAGGGGCTCTGGCCTGACTGTGGGAGGATGCCTGCAGGTGTGCTCGCTGGACCAAGGGACTGGTTCCTATGGGAACCCGTGCAAGAACAATGGATGGACTGGCTAACCAAGCCTGCTTGCCCGGACTGCCTGGACAGGCCTGGTCCTGTCTCAGTGGCCAGGTATGGTTCGGAATGACCCTCAGCAACACACAGCAACAAGCTCCCAACACAGGTGGTTCCTGTCTTGGCCCGGTGCCCCTCGCTTTGTTTCTCACCTTGGCTCAGTGCCCCTAGCTTTGGTTCAACCTATAAAAACTCTGGAGACCCTCACTCACTTTTGTGATCACCCCATGGGAGAAGAACGCATCTACAGGCATCTTCAGCCTCGAGGATTCGGCCCTCCACATTGGTAGCTATAATCCCCTTCCCCCTCTTTTCTCTCTTTCTTACTATTCTTTATTTCTCTCCCCACTATCACATTTGTTGGCACTAAATAAAAGTGCATTTCTGAGCAAACTGAGTTGTCCCTCGCTGTGTCTTTTTAACTTTGAGATCCCTAAAACGAACCATCAGGTCTCCGCATATGCTTGCGGACCCTGACAGATACCACAATTCAAGAACTGTTCTTAATTTAATTTCTACTAAGAAGATGCTGCAGCACACTGCAGAGATGAGGTCTCAGCTGTCACTAGTGACAGCTTGTTGCCTGAAACAGGAGAGTACATTGCTGTATATTCATCAAGTTTACTTCCTATCTCCCTTCCAAATTGTTCCACTCCAAACAAACTTCAAGGCCACTTTTCCCAGTACACAACCTCGTTGAACATGTGCATGCTGTGCTGAGTTTATGGTGGAAGCCTGCCGGAGCACATTTCTGTGCACAGAGCAAACTGGAAATCCAGACTCTGTAAAGTCAACTTACACCCAGCTCTGTGGAACTAAAGAAGCTCAACACAGCTTCACTTACAAGTTCAGATTAAGCTGATAAATACAGCCATATCCCATAAAGGTCCTGCTTTTACAGCCTGCTGTACAATAGGGAATGCATTGAAAAAACAGACGTTTCAGCACTATCATCAGAAGAGGTTTCACTATTTTAGTTCACCCCTCAAAGTGTTCCAGCTCTGACAGCTACAGCCCACGGCAGAGTCACAGGCCTGAGGTGGGTCATGCCATCCACATCTGCTGCCGCTCAGCTAAGGGCAGGAATTGACCAACCTGACAAATTTAGACTTAAGACCAGTCTTTATATGTCTCACAGGACAAGGACCAGAAGTCTTCCTCAGGATACAACCAACTAAGGACAGCATACTGCTCAAAGAGGAAGATGTTATAAAATGCTGCTGTATTAAGCACAGAGAAAAACCAGAAACAGGCTTTCAGAAGGCTTGGTCTAAATCAACTGACACCCAAAACACCACTTGGTGAACAGAAGCAAATGTACGTATGAGGTAAGAACAGAAACCAGCTGGAAATCCTGCCACTGAGGGAAACAGAAGCAAGAGTTTTCCCAGAAGTGCTCAAGACACTGTAACTGTTTTAAATCACAGTCATAAATGTCTGATAAAAGAAAAACAATAATCAAGTGTGAGAGAGAGAGTTCGTGTCGACTCAGATGGTGGGGATGCTGGGGACAGAGATCTCTGGAGTCCAGGCTGGTCTTAGAGCATGTGGTTTATTGCAAGGGTCGTGGGTGAAGGGGNGCTTTGCACTGTAAGCAATATTAAACTTTAGAAAAGCTGCCATTTTGCAGAGAATAGAGGAGAATGTATGTAGCCACACTGGTGTGATTACATTACTCAGCTGGCTTCTCACAATTTTGGGGGAACTTCCCTTTTCACAAATGCCTGTTGGAAAAGGTGGGGGAAATATTTTGTCCAGCCTAGAGGCCTTGGAGTTGTCTTTTTTAATAAGATAGCATTTATAAGATGTCCATATTCTACTTATCCTAGTGCTGCTTTAAAGTCATATTTAATAAGATTTTCCTTCTCTAAGTTCTTTGGATTATTGGAATGTTTACATGGGTAATTATTACCTGTTAGGGGACTAGGAATTTAAGAAATATTTTATCTAAAGTATTAAATCTGTAGTTTTCCTTCCCTCACCTTTGTAACTTTAGATGTAATAAAAATAAAAACAGGCTTAATGTGTAACGTTCTGCCAACTTCCTCTTGGAATGAATTTGACAAATTCTTTGGATACGAACACAAGATGTCCTATTTTACCATCATCACCTGGTTGACTGCCCTACTGTAGAAGGTTGTTTAATGAGAAGAACTAGTTAAAATGTCAGTAGAAGAGTGAATATTAAGCATTCAGCTTTACAAATGCCCAAAAAAGTGCTGTATAGCAAGGGAAGAGTTGAAATGCTGCAAGTTCATTAGAGTTCTTTGAGTTGTTATTAGAACATGGTGTTACGCAAGGTGATTTCACTTGATGTCTTGAACCACTACTTAGATTTACAGCAAGAATAATTGTAAAGGAATTATCCTCTAATTTAACTGTTCAGTAGCTGCACCTTTAAGAAATTTACCGATATTGCTCTTGAAAACACTTCTTAAACACTTAATGGAAAATAGCAAAATACTGGAAAAAAGGAGAGATGCTGGTTTGATTTCTGAGTTCAGTACGACAGATAAGAAAGATTGAGATTGTTCCTGACTTCACCACTCATACTTGTAGAGAAAAAATTTGGTAATGTCCCTTTTTTGTTGTAATTTTTTGATTAAGTGATATCCTTGGGTAGCAACAAAGTATGCATGAGTTGTGTAAAAACTCTATTAACAGAGGCAAGTGAGCTGTGAAGTTGTGAGAAACCCTCCTTACCTTCTTGATTATTTCTTTGATTCCCACCTGCCCTTTCACTAGTATCTAAGAACATTGATCTAGTAAGGAGCAAAAGGGAATCATGTGGAAGTTTAATTTAAAGCTAGTGAGTTTTACTGATGTTGTCAATCAGCAAAGGCAGAGAGAAGGGGCTATGATGCCAGTGCATTTAGTGGTCTTGTCAGGGTAATTAAATACCTCAGGACCGTATTCTTAATGTCAAATTGTCAAACTGTTCTAGCAGACCTGAAACTGAAGAACACTTTCTCTTGGAAGAAAGGTAAAGGCATTTGTTTTCCTTAAATTTCTGCAGGAGTTACATAAATTTTAATTATGCAATCTTTTAGCCGTGTTAAAAGTTAAAGCTTTGACAGCATTTTAATGCTACACACACATCTTTTCACCCCCAGGTAAAATAAATTGTTCACTGAAATTCAAATCTCCTCAGACTTTGAATGTTACTTATTCAGCTTAAGCTGGCTGCTTGTTTTTCATGTAGCTGCATAGTACTGGGAGGAGGATTCAGTTTTTAATGCGTATTGCTGTCACTTCTGTAAGCCACGTTATGGCTAGGTGGTTGGTTGTCCATGCACACAGAGTGTCAGGCCAAACCATAAAATGTGCTGTCCTCACAGCCATGAGTGCCATCTTGCTGGTGATAAGAGTGTCTTGCAGGAGTCCATCCCTGTTTCTCTGGGGGGGAGAATCCTTGAACCAGTCCAGCTCACCCTAAGGCTGCTGAGCAGCTTTGTAGCCAGAAGGCTACAGTAAGGTCCTTCCTGAGTTGCGTAGGGGATTCCTGACACAGAAATGGATATGTTTTTTATAAGGGTCCAGCAGTACTCTGTAGAGCTGACGGAAGTCTGCAATCATTGCTTAAAAGCCAAGTCTTATGCAAGTAAAAACAAAGTCTACAAAAAAAGTAAAATGCTTCTTGTTGCTACTAAGATTGATGCTGCTCTGTACCCTGCTCTGCCCGTGCTATGCAATGTCCTCTAAGAAGGTTGTGGCTTTCTGCGTGGATTCAAAATGCTGTAAATGCCAGGCATAGAGGTCTGAGGTTGTTTTGAGGTGAGGGGGGTTGTTTGGTTGGTTTTAATTATTACTATTTTATTTTGTTTTAAATCCAACATCTGTTTTCTTTGTAAGAGGGTTTTATCAATGTAAAACATGGTTATGCTTTTGAAATTACGGCAGTCTGGAGACAAATAGACCTCTGTTAATCTAGCAGCTTTCAAGTTTTTTTGTCAGATTAAATGTTGACTCTGCTGTCTTTAATCCATGCAAGTAATTGTTTTTCCAGAAAGGTTGTAAGGTATTCCAGTGAACTGTAAGTTGCAATGGATGTGTTTTGTGCATTTCTAGATGTGCTGCGGAGTAGTGCAAGAGATTCCCAAGTGTTGTGTTTGCCAGAGTCTGTCAGTAGTAGAAGCTCCCTAGGTGTAACCTGAGTTTACTCATTTTCTTCATGAGAATAATTGAAGTCTTGCATTATAAGATTCTATTCCTGTTTGTACTGTTCATATGGACGGCTTAATATTGTACTGTGTACTCCTGTCCTCCTTGAAAAGTTTCTGCAGTGCATCTGAAATTCCTGTGCTCTCACTGTTTGGGCATGAGTAGGGATCAGAATCATGAATGTGAAGTATAAGGAAAGGTCTTTTGAGACTCTTAAGAATGTAAAAAGTATGAAATGGAAAATGTTTGTAGACTTGATCTCCTTTCATTTCATACATTTTATTTGTACTTAAATTCTAAGTTAAGCATTTCTTGTCTTTTAGCTAGACAGCGATAGTTATGGACTGCAAGTTTTAAAGCGCTCTTTTGAATTTGTTCTTTTAAGGGCAAAATAGAATCGTTATTCTGTGATTGTAGTACATCATTCCCATCTCATGTTTTATGTCAGTGAACTTGATTGTTGGGGAGGATGAGGCAGGAAAGCCTTACAAATATAATTTCCTGGCAGAAGATTCTGATAATATGAAACATATAAATGAAGTAGAATTGAAAGCAAGTTTCAATGTTT
>VZUA01039488.1:0-12075 GCA_013401035.1 Horornis vulcanius
TTTTAATGTTTTCTTGTAAGTTTCAAAACTAGGTTTTGGGTCACTAACACTTGTATCTCTTATCTACAGTAAATTTAGCATAAATTTTTATTTTTAGGAATGTGTAAGGCATTTTGGTAAGTTAACTGTAAGGTCCAGGGTGAAGACTGGTCAAACTGAAGTCCCTTCCTTTGAACTGTCCTCTTTCCCCTGGAGAATGAAAAGAGAAGTGGGTTACTCAGTTGGGCTTCACCCTTATTCTCATGGCAGCTCAAGGCCCAAAGCATTTCACAGATGGGCCAGGTCCTGCCTGTGGGGCAGGGAGGACCTTGATCACCATCTCATGTGGTCTCAGGGTTTCCCAAAAGCAATCCAAATGGTTTCTGACAGCAAGGACCACCTTTGCCTCCACTATTAAACTCCTGCCTGCTACACACTGCCCCAGGGCCTCCACCAGCATCAAGGGGAGCGACATGGCCACCATCGTTTCCTGTACCGTTTCCTGAAGCTGTTCTTTCAACTTCGTCACCATTTCTCTCTCTTTGGCCAGTTGGTCCTGGGTAACCTTCAGTAGCTCCTGTAGTTTGGTTGCTGCCTGGCTCAGGTACTTTGTTAATTTTTCTTTTCAAGTCTTTCCTACATGGCAGTCAAAAGAAGGCTTGAGCCTCCCTTTGCTGCCTGGTGACTTTCTCCCCTTCAAAACACCTCCGGCCATCTCAGGTCTGCATCAAGCTGTCTCAGTGACCACAGGCCAGGGGAACACCCAGTTCTTGCCTCAACAGGGAGAACAGGCATCCCTCACATCTCTCTCTGGCTCCCTGGAGATGCCATGGGCTAGGACTGGATGGTTTCCTAGTGGGTGAAAAGCCCAATCCTGTGAGTGTTTGCTCAGGGAATCACACTGATCTCGGCCTGCAGGGATGCAGTGGCTGTGGCACTGCTGTCCTTTAGCCACAGTGGAGCTCTTAGCCCTCTCCTGCAGGGTAACCATAGGCATCACTCCCCAATCCTCAGAAATGATCAATCATGCCCACAGTCCTGCTCGGACATGACTTTTGCTGTCATGGCACAGCCAACTCACCTTGAGATGCTGGGCCTCCTCCTTGGCTGAAGCTGCTGCATGTTTAGCCAGTCTCAGTTTTTCCAGCTCTGCTTGCAAGCTGCGTGCTAAGCTCTGGGCCTGGAAAGGGATACACTCAGTGAGCACAGAAGCCAACGGTGCCTGCTCCAGCCATCCCTGAGTGCCCGCTGGGTATGTCCTGCTGAAGAGCTGGGTGGTCCAGACACAAGGCATTGCACGTGCTGATCGAGCTTCCATGAGGGAGATGGTATTTCTTGCTTGGAGCAGCAGGACACCCAGCTAAAACCCATAACGCTCAAAGGAAAAAGCTGGCACAAGATGGGGGGACTGGGAGAGCTGAATTTAAGGAGCCAGTGATGCCACATGGCATTAGGACACCTGTTGTAAGTAGTCCTTCAGATGTGAAAGGGAACATCTCACAGTGTCTGATGTGTGGAAAGTGATGGGGAAAAGCCTTCATATTAATTCTTGAAATTAATTATTGGGCTTCATTAGCAGCCAAGAATCCAGGAAGGCAAACCCTGGTATCCACCTTGCCCACACCCACCTCCTCCAGCTCCCATGCCAGCTTTTGCCGCAGTATTTGCTCCTTCTCTGCCAGTGTTTCATTCTGCTCCAGCTGAGTTTTCAACTGTGTTGAGAAGAGGGGAAAACACCCAGAAATAAAATTTTAATTTTTTTTTTTAATTTAATTTTTTCAATTTTAAAAACGAGAAATAAGCTAGCAGGGACATCACCAGGAGAGCTGGGCTGGACAGAAGAAATAAAAACAGCAGCTTTCCCCATGGCACCTAAGGGCAATAGGTACCAGCATCTCCCCTCTGCTGCAAGATTGCTGATAGCGAGCCTGGGGCCTGGCTTAGCACTGCCAAATTTTGCTTGCTTCTCAGGCAGCACCAACTGGGATGTGGGATGAGAGGCATCCCCTAGAGAAAGATGTGCCTGGCAGGCCCCTGTGACTGGGAGAAGGCTCCACAGTTAACAGGATTAAAGGAGAAAGACAGAGCACTACCACTGGTGTGAGGTGTCAGCCCGGAAGGGAACAGCTGCTGCTAATGCCCCTCAACCCAGCTCCAGCAAGATTGTTACAGAGTCTCTGTAATCCTAATCCTCCCTGGCTGGGAAAGAATCCTGGCACAGCTCTGTCAGGGTGTTGGCCCCTTCCTCTGAGGAGACTCTGAACCCCACAGGGCACTGTCACATGGCAGTGCTGTCCCAAGGGCTCCCAGTATGTCCTGCCTACATCCCCCAAAGCTTGCCAGCCTGATGCTAGGACAGAGGGGTCCCAAGGGGAACAACCTAGTGAAAGCTGACTGCTATGTTCCCTATGGGAACAGGATGCATGGTTAATTGCGGGGGGTGTTGCGCTGGCTCCTCCCCAACACAGGATGGGACACAACACAGCTGTGACAGCCCTGAGCAGGGTTGTGTGCAGTTCTCCACGCGGTGAGAAATGGTGACACAGGACATAGGACATGTTTAAGGGTCAGAGCCTCCCCAGGAGTGGCCTCACGACCCTAGCCTTGGGCAGTGCAGGCTCACTTGACTCAGCTGGTAACCCCACCATTTCTCCCTCCTGTACGTGGTTCTTCGCCTCACTCAGCTGCCTGACCTGAGGGATGAGCAGCAAGCCTGGCTCAGTGACACATCCCTGTGCCACAGCCTTCACATGACCCACAGGGGCCTACAGATAAAGCCTTCCAGCTTTTTGGCTTGTACATGAGCTGGAATGCTTGAAAAACCACCTTAGTTTCTGTCAGAGCAGGACAATGGTATCTAACCTGGGCAGCTGGAGGCTCAACAGCTCTCAGGGGTGCAGGGCAAATGCTTCTACCTCATCTGCTCAGAGATAGATGGATGGATGGATGGATGGATGGATGGATGGATGGATGGATGGATGGACACCCAAACCCCTGCCCCAGGATGGTGTTGTGGTGACAAGTGTCCAGAGGTGGGGCAGCTGGGTTTTTCTGCTATACAACAGATTGAGCAANGCCCATGCAATGGCTGTGCCTTCCTGCCCTCCCTCAGCCCACAGGAAGGGTGCTGGCCCCTCAGCTGCTTTGCAAACCAGCCCCAAGGACCCAGCAGGGCAAGTCCCAGGGTCCCTCCTTACCAGGGCAAGCTCTTTGCTCTGCTTCTGTGCTTCAGTCTTTGCTGCCTCCAGCTGCTCCTGGGACTCTGACAAGAGCTGCCTCAACTGCCAAGGAGGAAAAGAAAGGAATAAAAAAAACCCCACTCCTTTTATGCACCTGGTTTTGGAACTCTTCGGCCCAAGGAAGCTTTTTTACGATGCAACATCTTCCCAAGGAGGTCATGGTGTCATCACATGCTGACCTGCCTGCTGATGCCTGCTCAAGCAGAGACAGCCATGGGACAGGTATGTCTCACCTGAGCCACAGAAACCACACAAGCCACCCAGGAGCAGCACACAGCATCTCCATAGAGATCTCCCTGACCCATCACCTTGTCCATGACAGTTGGTTTTAGGAGTCTACAACCCAGACTGGAGCAACCATCTCCATCTGTTTCCTCCTTCTTTGCCAAGCTGCGGATCCCTGGGGCACTTCCCAGACGCCCAGGGCACTCCTCAAATCCTCAAAATGTGCATGGGTGGGGAGTCAGGATTAGAAGAAGGTGAAGAAGGCAGCAGCCTCCACACTTACAGCTCCAACTTCTTTTGTGTAGTTCTGGCGCTCGGAGCTGGCTGTCTTCAAGTGATTTTCCAGTTGTGTTTCCAGAAGAGAGGTGTATTCCTTTAGCTGCATTAGAAGACAGGAAACCAGGAAAGGGTTGATTGTTTGAGGTCCAACATATTGCAAACACCCTATGGTTAAAGCCTGTCCTCCCCAAGGCAAGTCAGGAAATGGGGCCTGACTCAACCCAAGCACAGTGTGTGCCTCTCTGGCATCCATGCAGAGACCTCCCCTCCCCACAAAACCTCACCTGATCTGTGCTCTGCAGATCTGCTTTCAACTTCTCCACCATGCCCTCCAGGGATTTCAGCTGCAGATGTGACTGAAGCAGAAAGGATCAGAGAAGGACACTAAGCACCTTTGGCTCAATCAAAAACTGGCTGCTGTTTTGACTCCCACCTTTCCCACTTCATCCTGTACCCATCAGGTAGAGGTCTGACATCCAAGGGGAGCTCTACAGAGCTCTCCTTCCCAGGGAAGACAAGTCTAACACACACAGAGCATAAATGGTGGAGCATGGCAACAGCTCTTGCCTGCAGCATTTTAGGTGGCTGCAGTCAGGTTTCAACACCCAAGAAACTGGCACCAGACTCATCACAAGCTTCCTGCTGAAAGCTCTTTTTGGTTTGGAAGCAGCAATTTTCCAGTGAGGTGGCATGGACTTCATTATTAAGAGAGGCCAAGCTGCCAGAAAAAGCACTTAAACCCAGGCTAGTTTTTGAAGAAGCCTCTACAGATGCTGAAGCTTTTGGAAAGGAGGCAGGATTGCTCTGGGAGCTGCCCTAGGCACCAGATGTTCTTCCCATCACGAACACCATCAGCAGCCACGTCACCCTGTGCAATCCTACACCAGCCCTCAGCAGTACTGGCACTGCAGGAGCCAGCAGTGGGCTGAGAAATCAAACATCTCTTGTACAACAGCTTCCCCCACCTCCCTGCAGTCCCAGTTAACTTCAAAATGCCATGTGATGGATGGGGAGCAGCCAGACCATGGAAAATAGCTCAGTCTCAGTTCTGCATTCAAGAGGGAAGATTCTACATGAGGTGGGCTTTTTGTCAGCTGGCTTGGTGACAGGAGGGGTAGATTTGGGGAGAAAAGGAAGTTCCTGTGTCTCGGTGTTCACAGCTGGCAGGAACACTGAGGGTCACCAACAATTTATAGCAAACAGATCCCCTTCTCCTGGAAGTCCAGCTCCAGGAGAACCCTGGTGTGTCACCAACACGCACCTTTTGGAGCTCCTCTTCAGAGGCTGTGAGCTTCGCCTTCCACACCTGCTCCTCCTCCTCCACACTCTTCTGTAGGTTTCGCAGCATCCCTTCCTGTGGGCAAAGCCTCAGCTGAGCCCAAACCTCCTCCAGCCCCCACCAGGCTAAGCAGTGTAAGGGCTGGAGGCCCTGGCATACTCAAAGCCTCTCCAAGGATTTGGGCCAAACAATAGGTGACAGAATTAGAATCAGGTGGGGCTGGAGGCTCCTAATCCTAACCTATTCTGGTTCAACCACCTCAGTCATCGGAGCTCTTGCTGTGTCTCATCCCATTACCACCAGCAAGGTTTCCAACACAATTAGATTGAAGAAGAGCTCTAGAAAATCAGCTTTATCCTGTTCCATTGTCTCACTGCCAAATACTCTACCACAGGACAGCCCCTCCCCAGCACACCAAGGGGTGCCCACCCTGGTGCCTGCCTGGGCTGACAGGAGACATCTTGAGAGGGATTTCCAGTGGGAAGCCAACACAGTGCAAAGGGCAGGAACTTACTGTCTCTGCGAGGATCGTTCTGTACTGCTCACATTCTGCTTGTAAAGTGCTTTGCGCTTCCTCTGCCTCTTTTAATTTAAGAGCTGAATCCTAAAAGGAGAGGGATGGGAAGGAGAGAGAGACAAGAAGAAGAAACATGTGACCCTCCAGCACACCCTCACCCCTCCACTTTCCAGCCTTCACTTACTGATGGCTCTGTTGTGATCATCTGCTGCTTTAGCATACCCACAGTCTTCTCTTTAAACTCCTGTAGCCACGTGTCATAATCCTGAGTTGGGAAAAAAGAGAAGAAGAAAGAAAGATGCTTAGACATCTCTCCTTCCCATGCAGAGGAGGCTCTGGGGAGGTGTGATGAAGCCTTTCCCACCTGGTGTGAGGACAGGGTGACTCCCGGGAGGGCGGAGAGCAGCATCTGCTTGGTTCGCATCTGGAGCGCATCCAGCTGTTGGCCCAGCTCTTCCTGAAAGAGGGATAAACTGCAGTGGATGGAGGTCTTGGGCACCTGCTGGCCAGGCTGACAACACTGGTCCTGCTTTTCTGTGCCTACAGGGCTGGAGAAACCAGCCAACACAGAAAACTGCTGATCTGGGAACCACTAAAACATCACTTCCAGTTCAACCATCTCCCTGGTTCCCCATCTTTGACTGGTACCAGGGATGCATGGTCCTCAAGAAAAATTTTGGAGAAGCTTGCAGAAGAGTTGGGCCAGCACTGTTCCTAAGCAGGCAGGCAACCCAGGGCAGGTCTCCCTGGTGGCTTGGGGCAGCTGCATGCTTCCCTTCCAACACAGGGAAATGCCAGGCTCACCTTCGCTTTTGTAGCAGCAAGCAGTTTCTCCTCACACGCCTTCTCAGCCATGGTCAGTGCTTCCATTGCCTTCCAGTTCTTTTCTTGAAGGTCCTGTGGAGACCACAAAGAGAGGGCAATAAGCCACACGCTGTGCAAAGGACCACAAAACTCCTTGCTGGCACTGCAGGGGATTTCAAAGCCTCTGCTTAGGGAATTGGGTTTGGTCAGGAGTCTTCCATCCCATGCCCACAAGCATTCCTTTCTTCCCAGTCTTTCCAGTGGCTCCACACACGGCATTACTCTGGCAGTGCCCTGGATGGGGCAGGAGCTCCAGAAGCATGCTCAGGATGCCTGCAGGGGACACAGGCCAAATGCAGGGATGCAAGGTGGCCACCACCCAAGTGACACCACCTTACAGTAGAGGGAGAAGGAGCAGATAAGCAGGAAGGTGTGAAGGAGCCTTCTCAGAGATTGCCTTGGCCATACCAAGGTAGGAACTCTCTGTCTTACCAGGTCCTAAACCTTCCAAGAGAACAAGGGACAGACATGTCACCTCAGGCAGCCCACTAGCTCCAGCTGCACAGCCTGTCAGGGGTATTCCTGCTCTCTGGCAGAGAAGGCAATGCCTCCAGAGCTCTGTGGGGCTGGAAGAGCCTCTGGCCACACCCTGGAGCCATCAGTAGGTGACCACGATGGGTTGTCTGTCACTCACGTACGTTGTTTTTCACCTTCTGTTCCTCCACTGCCTCCCGCAGCTGTGTGGCTTCCTTTTCCAAGGCTGAGAGCTGGTTTGTCTTCTCCTGGAGTCTGGAAGGGCAGGATGCAAGAGTAAGCCTGAATGGTCACCTCCCTCCTGGGCAGCAAGCTCCCAAGATGGAGACCACAGCCCTTCCTATTCTGGTCTGCTCTGGGAACTACACACAGCAGGAGGAAGAGGGAGCAGGACTAAAAACCACAGCCATGGCAATACTGGAGTGGGATGTGGTTTTCTACCCCCTTACCAGCAATAAAAAGCAATCAAGGAACTGGCTGGCTGTACACACACAAAAAGAGAAAGAAACAACCTGTTGCAAAGGCCAGGAATTCTGGCTTGCTCAACTGGGACTGCTCCTATCCATGGCTCATTAGGCTGAGAGAGCTCACAGCTCTGCATTTTGAAAGTATCATCCCACTACATTGTGTAATCCTAAATCAGGGCTGCCAACTAGACAGCAGAAAGCTGCAGGTCCCCCTCCACACCCTCTGGTCCCCTATCTGCCCTGAAGTGACCCTTAGTTTGAGCAAACCAAGGTTCAGGTCCTTGAGAAGAACTACACAAGTCTCTTGGGGTCTCAGGACAACTCAACAGCTGCCTTCCTTTAGAGGGATGCTGGATGCTTGCTGGCAATGAGAGCAACTGAGAAATCTTCCACCATGCAGATCATGGGCCTTCTTGGAGGTACCCAGCACATGAACAAGGAACAGGCAGGACTAATGACATGGGAAACTCCACTTAAGTGCCAGGAAACCTTTCTGTGCTGGGTGGTGAGTGAAGAGGTAATCAAGCATTGGAATAGGGACCCAGAGTGGGGGTGAATCTCCACCCCTGGAGATACCTGGAAACATCTTAAAAAAACTTCCTCTGACTGGCCCAGCCTTGAGCAGGGACTTGGACCAGAGACATCCCACACCCAGGACCAACACCAGCAGAACCTCCTGTTCTGTAGGAGTGATCAGACTCCATGTGCCTGCCAGCAATTCAGTCCTACTTCAGGATGGACTGGCTGTTACATGAGGCCATCACCAGAGCCACTTACTATTTTAAACAGCACTGTTGGCCAGCATTGACTTCCCAGCTGGGCAGCCCCAACCCTGCCTGGAAGGCAGGAAGCTCTCAGCCATATGCTCAGTGCTCGAGGAAGCCTGGGACATATGGAGAGCAAGATGGAGGTGCCACTGCAAGATGTGTACCTGGACCCACCTTGACTGCAACTGCTTCATTTCTGCTTCATTGGCTGCCTGGAAGAGAGAAAGCATTTTGATTACCTGCCCCAGGCATGTGATACAGGTCAGCCCTTTCTGTGGCATCCCAGAGAGGATCCCAGAGCAAAGATAACTCAGGGATTGTGTAAACAGTGTCACCCACTCCCCTCCTCCCACCACAAACAAGCACACAACCTGCAGGTCTCTGTCTTTTTCTGCCTCCCGCATCTGCCCTGCCTCCAGCAGAGCTTCAATGGACTTGATCCTCTCCAAAAGCTTTGTATTCTCCGAGCTGGCATCCTGCAGTTTCCCTTTCACGCTGTCCAACTCCAGCAGCTTACTTTTGACCTCTGCCTCAGAGCTCAGCAGCTTGGCCTGCAGTTCTGTTGGAGGGAAGGGTGACAAACACAGTAGGGCAGGTACAAATTAACGTGGGACTCCCCACCCTGCTCTGTCCACACAGGATCTTAGCCAAAGAAGCCTTGGCCATAGATGCTTCGAGGAGGCGCAGAAAGGGCAGGATGCAGGGATGCAGGATGCAGGGATGCAGAACAGCACAGGAAAGAAGCATTGCAGTAACATCCTGAGATAGAACCATGGACCAGCCCCTGTCTTGCTCATACCAACACCAAGCAGCCTAACTCATCCCTGGATCTACTTGTCCTGCCCCAACTGGCTCCTCCAAGCTCTCGAAGTCTCCTGTCTGCCCTACAGCCCTCCCCATGCTGACCCCAATTCCTCACCAGCAATGCTCTGCTGCTGCCCTTTGGTCTTTTCTGCATCTGCCACCAGGCTCTTGTAGCTGCTCTGGGTTTTGCGGAGCTCGTCGCTGACCTCATCCAGCCTCTTCTGCAGCATCACCTCTGCCTCCCGTTGGTAAGCCTGCACAGCAGGAAGAGAAGGTTTCCTGGAGCATGACAGACACTCTAGCCAGTTTGAAGCAAAGCTTCATGTGTCACATAATCTTATTTTTAAGCTGTGTTTTGGGGGATTAAAGTCATCCTCCTGCCAAGCTCCCCCTGAGCACAAAGCACCCTGCATTGTGCTCACATTTTATCCTGTGCCAGCCCTCACTTTGGGAAGTAAACAATACCTAAATGTTTAGGTCCCGGTCCAGTTCCATGGCCAACCTCCCCTCTTAGAGCCCCAGTTCAAACCACATCAGCCCAGTAGGGAGAGGTGCTGGCATGAGGCTTTGCAGAACAGAGACACCCAACCATGTTTCCACATGTGGAGGAATTTTCTGTGCAATTTGGGCCAGGGAATACTTTTTATTTTCCATCACAGAAAGCAGGTAGGAAGAGGCCTGGCCAGGGCAGGCATTTTGAGGGGGAAGGCAAAGGAGGAGGAGGATGAGTTGCAGCTTTACAGGTACAAGTGGCACCCTTGCAGAAGGAGAAAAATTGCATTGCATGGCAGGGACAGGAAAAGGTAAACCAGCAGGCCTGTGTCTGTGCAAGTGATGCTTTCATGCTTTCACCACCACCAGGAAAGCAGGGCTGGTCTGGTTTTTGAGGATTTGACTCAATATCCTCAGCTCAGAGCTCCAGGTGTTACTGTGAAACACATTCTCCCTAGCACCTTAAGGACACCCCTGACTTTAGTCTTCTAGCTAGTGTGATTTATTTAATTAGCATTAAGGTGTGCAGTGAGCTGACAGCCCTGGAGTTCTCATGGTAGTATGTATAGGAGCTCCTGCTTTGAGAGGCAAGGAGGCAGCTCCTGCCTTCACATCAGTTGTGTGCTCAGATCACCCTCCTTGCTCCTCACCTGCAAAAGCAGCAGGAGCCTAATGCAGCCCACCAAAAGAAGAGCCACATCCTCAGGCACACAAAAAATTAAGAACAATGATATGGAAGGCCCCTTGCTCCAGGAACTCCTATACAAAACTACTCTGGCATGTGCAGATAAAGGTCTCCTCCACCACAGCCCCTTCATGAGGAGGCCAGAGCAATTCAGAGACCACAGCACATTCCTCACTCTGTCGGTTACACTGGGATCAATGCTCCCAGCACACAGCTTAGCAACATCCCAGCAGTATCCCAGCAGGAACACTGTCAACATCCCAAGAAGATGCTCTTCCCTGTGTGAGTACAGTCATGCCTGTCAGCAACATACCTGTGTCCTCAGAGGCTCTGCTTGGGAAGTGTCCTTTCAACAACCCCAAAAACACCAAACCTAGCCACTCACTCCCTGCTGGCAACTAAAAATTCAACAAGCTCTATCTCCTACACAAGGGAGAGAGAGCAACAAGCTTCAAACCATCTGAGTTTGAGAGAGAAAGCACCTGCAGAAGAATGGCTTCAACCAGTACCTCCTGCTCCCTGGGCTCTGGTGGTGATGCTACACAAGGCGCACACAGAATGTGACAAGCTAATGGGGGAGAGAGCAATTAGGAAGCCTGCCAGGCAGCTTCCTACCCAGCCATGGACATTCACCTCCCTCCTAGCCCTTCCCATGGCCACGTGCATGGATCACCTGATATTCAGCCACCCATCTTTGCAAGGGGAGAGGGTTTGCTGGCGCCTGTCTGACCTGCAGCTGCTCAATTTGCTTCTCCGAGGTCGCCGCTTTGATCTCCCAGCTCTTCCTCTGCTGCTCCTCTTGCTGCAGCACCTCCGACTTCTCAGACAGCTCTTTCATCAGCTTGCTGCACTCCTGCCTCAGCTTGGCCAGCTCAGCATTTTGCCTGCAGCAACAGAAGAAGGGTTACTTCAGCCCACAGGCCAGACAAGCCTCTCTGGGGCTGGCTGGGGGAAACACATCTTTCCTGATACAGGACTGGAAATAGTGAACTTTGTTTGCCTCTTTCTAGGACACTCCTGCTCCTTCAGGGAGGGGTGGGTAGAAAGAGCCAACAAATCACTTTTAAAAAGCTCTGTTTCAGTTACAGGAGACTTCCCTTCCCATAAAGTAGAGGACACATGGATCTGTGTTCCCAGACACAAGAGGAAGCACTACAGCTGGAGTCCCCTCTGTAATTATTTGGCTGCTGTTAATCACCAGTCATTTCAGACTGCCTATAAAAAGGAGTGTGAAACTCTTCTACCTAGCTCCTATTTGTTCTGCACACACTGGGCTGGGCTCTGTTTTCTGCAGCATCTCTCCCGTTGAAAAGCCAGCTGCATTTCTTCTCAAGTTTGACAGTATGAGCTCCCACATTGGGGAAAAACACCACAGTGCATTCTCCTCCCCTATCCCTCTTCCACTGCCTGCTGCTTCTGGCATCAGCACAGGTGTCCCCAAAGGAGAGGGGAGAGAGGGATTCCCTGCCCTTTCACTTGGGAAGAACATTCTTGTTTCTCCTGGTGCACCCCCAAAAGCCATTTGGAAAGCTCTTCCTCCCTCATTCCCTCCTCTACCTCCAGCTAATTTGAGTGTCTGTAGAAGCACCTTTGGGAAAAGGGGTGGCCAAGGCAAGGTCTGCCAGAGGGCAGCCCCAGAATCTGTCCCTCCCCCCAGCCTTACTTGCTTTCCATCTGGCTGGTAGCCTGGTTGAGGGCATCCCTCAGGATGGAGTTCTCCTGCTGCAGGCGAGCCAGCTGCGTGTTGGGGCCGTTCTCCAGCTGTTCCTGCAGGGTCCGGATCTAGAGGAGCCCAACAGGCATTAATGCCACCACCAGCCCTTTTGCTGCCCCTGTTGAAGCCCACGAGATCAGCAAGAGAGTTTTGCAATGCAGGAGAGTGCCTGCTGATGCTGACAGCCCTCAGGGGTGTGACATCCCATGAAGATGCTCCAATGTGCCTCTTCTCCAAAGAGGTTTGGAGGGGGCTTAAAGGGGTTGGGAGGGGGGTATTTAGTGGGTCTT
>VZUA01039490.1:0-11522 GCA_013401035.1 Horornis vulcanius
TATGAGTGGATGAGGAAAACCGTGCAATCCACTTCCACAGGTAGGAGGGCACGGAGGTTTTGGGCTGAGAAGAGGTTTTTTACTTGTTGTGTCGATGTGGGGGTTTTGTCAGGTTCCCCATTCAGAGGGAAGGATTCAGATTAATAAAGCAAGATCCTGATTGCTCTGAAGGACTCTCTTGCTAGCAGTAAAATATTGGTTCAGTTATTGGATGATGGGTGTGTCCAGTTGATTATTTCTTATGTTTCTTGCTTGATCTTTAATCCTGTGGGAAATGAAAAGCAATGTCCTTTCACTTCTCACTTCAGATATGTTTTTAAAGTTTGTGATATGCAATAGTTGCTTTTAATAGGAGTCCTATAGTTTGGGATGAAACAGAAAGTACTGTATTCACCACCACCTATTCTTTGCTTACTTTTGTCAAGTTTTGGAGTACTTAGGAAAGATTCAAGTAAAATATGCACAGCAGGGGATTGGCAGTAAGGCTTTCTACCAGAAACAACCCCTCCAAACTTCAGAACACTGAAATGAGATCTGCAAGACCAAACAATGAGTCAATGCTTTAAAAACAGGGATGATAAGGAAAGGCTTGCTTCACTTTGTAGTATCAGCTCTCAGAATATGCAGGAATACAAAGATCCATGGTAACACAGCCTGGTAATACAGCCACAGATCAGGCTCTTCTGCATGACAGTCAAGGAGTACAAAACAATTCTTCAGTTGTGTTTAAGCTGTAAAAATAAGCCATGAAGCTTGATGGAAAGGTTCTGTTTGACTGGGAGGAAGAACAAGAGAAAAAATATAAATATCGAGCATCCCTAAAACAAAAGTCTGCACCCTGTATATGAAAAAAATATTAAACAAGAAAGGGAAGAAGAAAAAGAGGCAAAACAGCCTGAAAAGAACAGAGGCACAATCTGCTGTATGAAAGTATTTGATCCTCTAAAGTGCTGAGCAGCTTTGACATGCACTGAGATCAGTAGAAATTAGGGATGCTCAATTCCTCCCCTAAAGAGATGCTCCCAGTATTTCAGTGTTGCATCCCAGGAAGTTTCCTTCCATTTCCCTCCCTCCCTCCACATGTGCCTGTAAATAAAAGTCTTCAAAGCAGGGACTGAATCAACCTCTAGTGGAAAAGCAATTACTTAAAACAGACATTTGAGAATTGAAAGCAACTGCATAGAAGAGTTGTCTGTATTAAAATAATGCATCTAATTTGTATGGGCAGAGTTCTCCTCACTCCTGCTGAACACAACTTTAGTTCATGAAGGGTCCACAGAATTCAACAGAACAATCAGAATAGGTTCTTGCTCTGTGTGAATATGAATTTGGGGGGACAAAAAAGTTTGTCTTTTTAAAATTGCGTTTGTTCTTCATTGACTATTATCCAAGAAAAAACAAAAGAGGGCCTGTTTTGAAAAAACTTGCAGCTTGCTTTTGAGGAGTACTTACACGGGCAACAAAATTGCTCACTGACTGTGGGATTTACAGATGGCAGAACCCTTGCTCAAAAAACCACTGCTCCTCATCCCTTCCTGACCTGCTCCTGTGGATTCCAATCCCAC
Organism: Horornis vulcanius; assembly: GCA_013401035.1. Lineage (NCBI taxonomy): Eukaryota > Metazoa > Chordata > Aves > Passeriformes > Scotocercidae > Horornis > Horornis vulcanius. The sequence continues at coordinate 1,566 of VZUA01039490.1, forward strand.
CAAGGGAGCAAGGCCTGATTTGTTCTGTGCTGCCCCTTTGCTAGTGGGACACTGGGACAGATTGATACAGCACATATAGAAAGAGAGAGAGAGAGAGATACACATAATGTATTTATACCTATATAGAGATATATATACACATAATATAAAATATCACATTCTAATTGCTGCTCAAAAAGCACTTAGAGATTTCTAACTTTCCAAATTTCAAGCCTGCAAAGGTCAGAGCATTCACTGGAGAGCTGGGAGTGTCTCCTTTCTGGAGTGGTCTGACAAGATACTGAGCATACTTGTATCTAAAACTGGAGAAATCAGCATGCCATAGGAACAGACCCTCCCAAATGCTTGTGGGCCAGGGTAAGGCTCCATTTAAAAGTTACTGAATGCTGCTTTAGGGGAAAATCCAGAGAAGGAATTCTTCTGCTGCTTCTTTCCCTCTTATATACATTAGTTCTTCTGCTAGGCCAGGCAGGTTCAGTGCCAGCAAATCTGCTTCATTGGAGTTGGTTCCCTTCTCTTCCTTCACTTCTTATCCTTTGTCTTCTTCTGTTTAAAAGCAAGGGCACTAATGTCCTTCCTGGTTTCCCAAAAAATAAAATAATTTTAAAATATTTTCCCTTGCAGCAGTGTCAGCTCTAGGAAAGCACCTGAGTGTGTTTGGTTCTGTACAAGCAGGTGTTGCAGTGATTTCCGATGTGTGACCAGGCTCACTGCAAATGTTGTTTGCTGGATCATGATCAAACCCCTCATCATTTTCTTAGATGGAATCCAATTCTTTTTACATCCTTAAAGCTGTCTCTGTTCACTGAGCATTATCTCTCTGTCTCTCTACAAAACCTTTGGGAGTTTCAGTGAAGGTTTGCTGTTGCAAGAATGAAGGAATCAGACATTATTTATCAGTTTTCCTTATTCCCTGTGAATAGATATAAACTACTGTTCTTAATGATGAAAAAAATGAGGCTCAGGCTTACCTGAGTTGATCACAACAGGTATTTAGACAAATTAATTTTGTTATTTATTCATTACATGCCACTAATTATCCATACTAATACTAGCAATAATAATTATTAAAAGATATTCTCAGAAGAGGGCAAGAAATGTTCCTGTAATCTTTTCCCTTTAAGACTGGGAGAGATTCTTGACAGAGGCTCACTCACTTTGAGTAGCCTGGCTTGGAGCAGCCACAGAAACAAGGCCCTGAATCCATGGCATTCCCCATCTGCAGAGATTTCATGGTTTTCTTCCCTTACTGGTGCTTTGTGGCCTCATGTCCTGACAGATGACAAACAAAACACTTTATTGCTATTCCTACCATTGCCTCATGCCCTCCAGGCCTTTTGATACTCTTATCTATACAACTAACCTGAAAGAAAGGAAGAAATTATTTCAAGTTTTACTCTGTAACTTCAAAAACAACATCAATGGAGAACCCCGTGTTCAACTGTAAAGTGTAATTTGTGAGGTTACCTGAAACTTCTGGAAGATCTCATTATTTAATGTGAGATTATCATCCTGATTTAATGCTGCTAGAATGCATTTCTTGCAGAAAGGTCCTGCTGAGGCTTTCATGCATCCTTCTTTCTCTGGCTGAAGGATACTGAGTGTCTGTCCCTGCCTTGGCACTGCAGGGATTGGGGTTTGATCCTCAATGCAGAGCATGTAGAATCCAGTGCCCTGACTCTGCACTCCTTAGGGTGTTGAGCAGACAGGAAAAAGCCAATGTGTTTTGACTCTGAACACTTGAAGGAGGAAGCACTGAGTACTCAGGATTTTCAGCCACAAACACTGAGAGAAAAGACTCTGCTCTAACCTTTACACTGCTCCTGTCTCCTCAGTGTCCCCTTGGAGAGGTTGAGCACAGGCAGGACAAGGAGCAATTGTAACACAGAACAGAACAAAGCCACAGCTAGAAATGTGGGGTGGTAATTCCACACACACACACGGGACATAATTACAGGCAAATCCTTTGATGAAAAGTAGAATAAAACCACCTTAGAAGAAGCTACAAATCTCGTCCTGTTGATTTCAGGATTTTTATGGAGCTGTGTCATCACTCACACAGGAGTAGACTTGACTTTATGACTGTGTGAGAAAACAACACACACCTGTGGTAAAAGTGTGCCCAAAACACTGAGTTTGAGCAGTGAACTCCCAGGAGAATTTGCTCACAAAGCTGAAAGTGCACCTTAAGATCTGCACTTATGTTACCATAAAACAGGGTGGGGACAAGTTTTGAAACAGGCAAACTGATTCAGAGGAGAGATTTTTCCTTCTGTAGACGACAACTCTCTTATCATTCTTCTTCAATAAAAATTTATTCTGCAGGCAAAAAGACAGTTTTCTGCTGCTGATGTCAGGAGAACTGAGAGCATCATGACAAAAGCACTGTAAATGTATCACACTCAGTCTTTGAAGGAATGAGTTATATTCCCTCAAATCTAAGGAAGAGGAACAGGCCTCTTTAGAGGTCATTCCTGTAAAATGCTGAATGCTAAAGAACACACAACACTTGGGAAAAATCTCAGTCAATAATTTTCCTTTTAGTCATCATTGGCAATGGGATTTCCCCTGGTTTGCCACTCAGAAATCCACCTACATTTTTTGCAGGTTGGGTGGTTCTGCCTCTCCAGCCATTGCTTAAGGAAATAAAAATGACTCTGCTTTGTTTCCAATTCCTTCTGTACAATGACGATGAATAGAAAAGTTTACACTAGCAAAGGGAAGAACAGAATTTGGCCAATGAGCTTTATTCCAGAAAAGCAGAACATATTCAAAATTGAAATCAGAACGGAAAATTCTAGTGTGTTGAAAAGTTTCAGTCCTATGACTCTACTCTGGTTTTTTCAGCATGAACAATCTGAACATGTATAAAAGAGCAGATGAGCAAGATGCAGGAGAAAATACAAACACTTCCCCAAGTTTCACAAACCTTTAGCACCTGACTTTGCAGTAATGCACAGGACCAGGACATCTACTCATCACACCAAGGGTTCTGGCAGGAATAGTACACGTCTATATGGATCTATGTCACATTTTCTAATACAGTGCCTGGTGGTTTGTTTTTTTTTTTTTAATTTAGCTTTATAAAACATCATGAAACATCATGTGCAGCACAATGTTTGTCTTCAAAACTTATTTAAAATTACTTTTGCTGCACAGCTTCAATTAAGTCAGTGAAATTACTGACTTAAATCAGGGAGAATATGCCCCTTACATAAGTAGTTAGAGTCCTAAACAAAACTCTGAGGCCTGCTCTCTGTCAGTCTATATCTTTATAAACTCAAAAATTAACATCAGGTTTTTTAATAATAAAGTAAGAGAGAGATGCAGGTGGCAACTGAGCATATCCTCAGGCCAGAAGCTCTTTCTCATTTCTGGGATGATTTAAGGTAACATCCAGTCACCAAGGACAGACATAACTTCTCTGAAACACTGCTAAACCCTGGAATCCAGGGTGCAATGCTTTGTCAGCAATCCCACAGTAACCCCACATTATCCTATCCCAGGACATCTCCAGGCAGCTTCTGGATTTTATGAAAGATGCTGGTTTCAGTTATGAAAGATGCTGGTTTCTGCTGCTTGCAGGATATTCCTGAAGAGTTAAGAAAGGAGGCTCCGAAAAAGGGCCCAGGGCTGGTTCTAATGCTAATTTATTTTGCTTTGTAAACTAGTTGTGAGGTCCGATGGTGTTTTTTGGTTTTTTTTTTTCCTTTCCTGGCCTACATTGTCTGAGGTTTTGAGGCCTATNCTCCCAGCTTTATTGTCTTCAGAAGAAATACTCTGTGAATTTTATGACCAATGGGAAAGCTGTTCCCTTCCCCCAACTTAAAACTTGGCCAGTCACAAAAATTGCCAGAGTGAGTGTGATGGAACAGCACTGTTAAACTATGTCCCATGAGAAGATTTCCAACTCTGAAATATCTGATTTCTTCCTGGTCCAAAGTCACTCCTCAGTAGTCACTAGTGCAAAAGAGGGTTTTGACAAAACTCCCTTTTCTTACATAGCTCATTAAACGCAGGAAATCCATTCCCCCATCACAAAGGCAGGCAGGCTGCAAAGGTAACTGCTTCAAAGCCCTTTTGTTTCATTTCTTTTCCACCCAAGCATCAATAACCTCTCCAAGCACAATTCCATGGTGTAACTGTCCATGCCAGAACATATTTCCTATACAACTGGCACAGTATTGCTGATGATAATTTTAACCTGTCACTAACAAAAGATTAATTAAGATGGTACAAAGTCAAATGCTGGCTATTTCACTCACCTAAGTGAGGAAAGTATGCAGGATTTCACTAAAGAATCGGATTAATAAGAGAACTAGCATTGCATAATTGAATTCTGCCACTATGTCCTGAGAAGTGAAGAACATCCTCCCACTGTCTATGGGGTGAGTCCATGAGTCCCACCTCACATTTTACTCAGGTAATATTTCTCCTGGAAATTAAATTAATGCAATTAAAATTAAAACCAGTAGGTCTGCAGAACACAGTGGAATGGATCTGCTCTAAGAGATGGAATTTAGAAGCTAAAGTCCCAAACTCTTTAGGGATGGGTTCTGTTGCTGCTGTTTGTTAACTCTGGCAAATAAAAGTGTGCTTTGCCTTTGAAAGGAAATGCCACGTGCAGATTAATTCCAGCCCAGCATACAACAAAGGCAGTAGGAAGACTCTCACGGACATCAAGGAGAGTAAAGGTCTAACAAACGAAAACATGGCTCTGCCAGAGCTAAAAGTATCTCTTGGAAGACTCTGGCAGATCTCAGCTCCCATTGTCTCTTGTCTCTCACAGACAGTATCACACTACACAGAAAAAAAATCAAATTAGTAAAGACAAGATTTATGTGACATATCAGAGAATTTTTCTCAGAGCATTTCTCAGAATTTCCTTACTTTTGCTCTTTTACTTTTTAAATTATTTTCTTAACTTTAAGAAAGAAATTAGATGTCAAAGCTCCCAATCTTCCTTCAAAAAGAATACAGATATTATCAATTTCACAAAAAAAAAAACCAAACCAAACTGAGAGTTACTCATACAGAAATATAGGATCTTATGGGAGAATGTTCTGTTTTCCATGTACATTTAATTTCTTCTTCAACTTAAAGAAAAAAAAAGAAAAAAAAAAAGAAAAAAAAACCCCAACCCTCTCCTATTCAGGTAATAAGGGCTTAAGCACTTAAAACCAGAAACAGGAAGTTTTTTCTTGAAGTTTACCACCTTGTTTTGGCAATAGAGGAACATTTGATATTTGTCTGTGCCTTCTGAATGAGAATAGAGGTCAAGATAAGATCACCTTGTTGCTCTTTTGTGTACTCCATCTTAACAACACAAAGGACACTAAGGAAACATGTTAAACATTTTGTCCCGTAGAATGACCCCAAATTCTCATTTGAAGAGGAAAAAACCCCTTAACCAAACCACCAGTTAGGGAGATCAAAAGTCAAAAAATATCAAGTGAGGCATTAAAGCACCACAGGTGACCATATGTTAAACAAACAATTTACACTTCTAGTGAAGGAAAACAAATGTCCTGGTATTTATGTGGACTGAACTGAATCACTGCTGTTCCTTAGAGACTCTACAATTCTTAGCTTAATGTTGTAAAATTAGCAGCACTTTTCACTTGATTATCAGTGTAAACCTCATTGGGCTAGTTCTGCTTCCACTGCAGTTTCACAGGGGTGGAAATGCCAGCGAATGAGAACTCCTGTACATCTTCCCCAGGCAGGCAGCACCTTCACAGGCAGGTAACAGATTCGAGACAAAGGAGTTTGAGCAGAACCCACAGCCTAAGGAGCAATCCCAGACCTATTTTCCCTACTGAAATATCCCAAGTAATCAGGCTGATGGCTTTAAGAAGTGTTGGATGATGACCAGAGCATTGTAAAGGCATTATTGATGCTCCCCCAGGGCTGGAACATGGAAGCTGAAGGACCAAATTCTGATGAAGACTTTGTTCTACAAGCCTGGGGAGAGTCCTAGAGAACCCCTGTCTTGTAGGGTGAACCAGAACAATCCCCCTCCAGGCTATAAAAGGATTTATTTACAGCATTGCACTGCCCAAGACATCCAGTGTTCACCAGCTCTGGCTCTAGGATCTATACAAATAGTACAAAGAGGAGCAGAGTCTGAAGAAACTTCTAATGCAAACAATAGGTTGGTAAGCCAACAATTCTTAGAAATAGCAAAGTCCTGACTGTCAGATACTGGAAGAGGTGAAAGTGACCCTTTATGGTGTGCATGGCAAGTGGAAGGCAATGCTAACTTTAAATACATTCCATAAAAAACTATGAGACACCACATCTCCCTGCACAGATGGGGGAAAAACATTAATCCAAGATTCTGCTGTAGTCCTGTACCCTGAATTCTAATCTTTGGGTGCTATGAAACTTCAAAAGCAAGGGCAGTGGGAAGGAAGGGCTGCGTAGGAATCAGGCCTTTGGCAGCACTGAGATGACCCCTCCAGCTCCTCTCTGCAGCCAGGGAAAGCTGGTGGCTCTGGGGTTTTGTGCCATTGGGATCTACTCAGACACTAAAATTTTACCAACTCCATGCCTGAAAATCTATTTCACCCCACTGAAATTTAACTTCTCTTATTAGAGTGTAATTATTAGGAGTTTGTGGCAGCTGTTTTTGAGGAGTTAGGCATCCCTATAACCTTCTCAGAAAAAGCTCTATAAGCAAACAGGAGCTGCTGTGCAAAGCCACACGACACCTGCAGCAACAGCAGACGGGTGCAGGTACAAACACCTCGAGTTCCGTGCATCACCTGAGAGAACCTGAACCTGAGGGGCTCTTCTGCTGCAGTGACCACTGAGGACATGGATTCACAACCTCTAGCACCACAATGGATTACAGAGCAAAAAATACGGAAAATATATTCCCTGTCCCAGACAATTCACTGGCTAAATATGCACATCTGAAGGAATGTCCATATAAATACAGGTAAACAAGGAAGCATCAAAAATTGTAAGATTGTGGTCAACAAAGATAATAACACTGGTTTTAACACAACAATGATCCAATCTGTCAAAAATGTGGGAAGACCTCAGGCTTTGGCTTCAAGCAGGTGCTGATCTCCAGTACATTGATTGTCTAATATGAGCATAAACCTCAGAGGAAGCAAACCAGCAGCAGCCTTTCCCATTCTCAGCTTTCTTTCAGAGCAGCCACACATTCTGCCCTCAGAAATTACCCCATATGGAATCCACAAAATTTCGGCTTCTTGCATCTGTGTTCCCTGGCTCCTGTCATCTGCCACTGCCTTTTAATGTCCTGGATGCTGCTGAGCCGTGTCTGCTCCACTCAGCTGCACCCACAGCTGAAGGGAGGCAGCAATGCTGTTCCCAAAACAGCAGATGCTGCAGTTCCCTGCCCATTGTGAAGTATTATTGCTTGCCTTTTCTCTTTTTTATGAACTGTCATCTGAAAATCTATGTTACTGTTCCCTGCGCTGTTATCAGGTCGCGGGCAGATTGTGCCAGACTTGATAGGAAAACACAACCTCCAAATTGCAGTAACAATCACAACGTTGTAGGAATTTTTCTAGCAACAAGAAGTGAGGAACTTTGGAAGCTCTCAATATTTTCTGTCCAGTAAAATGTCCTTTACAATTTTTTCTGAGGCAGGTAAGAGTGTCAGCTCCAGGGACAGAGATAAGAGCAATTCAGCACCAGGCAGGAAGATTGCAGCAGAGCTGGGAAGTGAACCCATGTTTCCTAGCTCCTTATTCTTACCAGGAATGCCTTTCCTTTCCCAAACAATAACACAAGGGTGAGAAAGAACACAAGAAGCAGTTTATTATCCATTTACTAAAGAGCAAACCTAATATCTGATGAGATGAACCTCTTGTGTTGTAAATCAAGACCAAGTTGAGGGAGTTACTCGGGTAAGTGCATAGAGAATCAAGCCTAAAATCCCCCCAGATATTTTCAAATGTAAAGCCAGATATTTTGTGTTTCTAAAGTGAAAAAATTCTAGCTTGAAGCAATGTGTTCTTCTTTCAAAACAGGTAAAACAAGAACAAGAGAGAAGTACCGAGTGGTTTACACAGATCATCAGAGATTAGAATTAGAGAAGGAGTTTCATTACAACAGATACATTACAATCAGAAGGAAGTCTGAACTTGCTGCAAACCTAAGACTTTCCGAGAGACAGGTAGAGTATGGATCACCCATCCAGGCTTTCCTTTGAATTTATGATTGCTGCTGAGGAGATGACTGTATGGTAGAGAATACAGAAATGCTAATGCCTCGAGTAACCAAACACTGGGTTCCCTTTACAGCAGAACCCAAACCAGAGTTGTGCAATAACCCGGGAAATGCAAACACCTACTTTTTCCCATTCTGAGAAACATGAGTTAAACCACATCACCAAAAACCTGCCTGGATTTCTCTCTGGGCTGTGGTAGCAGGGAGGATTTCATGCTGAACTTCCTAAAGCAGAAGTGCTGGTTCTGCTGATGTCAGTGGGAATTCCATAACCGAATCCAACAAGGTCAGTCCTAGTGGAGATGGAAGTGATGAGCTCAAGTATGTTCAGGACACTTGAAGGGTTTTGTTTCCTTGCCTGCCTTGTACCTTTTGTTCAAGATTTCCTACATATGTGCTACTCCTTTCTCCTGCCCCATTTGCTCCCCTCCAAATTCCACTTCTGTTCCCAGAAGATAAATCAAAACACAATCCCGTGATTAAGCGTGATTCACTATTGTTTTATGGGCTCTGCTGAGCAGAAATAGCCCAGAACCCACCCAGCTGTAGCACTGTCCATCCAACTTGAACTTGGCTCACAGCACATGCTGAGCTTACAGAAATGGAGAAGCAAACACCCATTTTGCAAATATCCCTCAATCTGCTTCTGAATGCCAGGATTTAATTGTTGAAAATTAAAATTGTTTCAGCCAGGTATAAAAAACACACTATGTGTCTTTTTGCTGGCTGTTAAAACATTCATAATTTGACTTAATTTTGCTGAATTTGAATTATTATGGCCCTGCTTCTGTAAACAACCAGTGATATTTACTTGAAACTTCCTAGTTCAGTGATAATTCCTGATGAATATTTTTGTTAGTGTATTTGAAGAGATGAAACAAAAATATGTGATCTATTTCTTTGTATATATTGGGGAAAATTAGCAACAGCTTTTGCAATATTTGTTCTTCTTCATCATCAATGTATCAAGAACAAAATTAATTACAGTTCATACAACATACATCTCTGAAGTGTATTTTAAAAATAGAAGATTAAGTACAAAATACCTGATCGACTCCTACCACCACCCTTTAGTACAAATTAAACAACTCCATCATATAAGCACAGCTGAACACACACTGTTCTATCCCAAATTCCTCTGCACACCACCTAAAACCTGAATTGATTTTCTGGAAAAGCTTTTTTTTCTGCCTCTGCCAAAATCCAAAATTCCCTGGAAGGAATATCTCAAAAGGACAAAGAACAACCACTTAAACAAGGAAGGAAAGATGCAATATCTAATGAAGGAAAGAAAGGCAAAGCGAAGCACTGTTACCATAGGAAGGATACAGAAATAAAGGAGATGACAAGGATGAGAAAGAAGAGAAAAATCAGACTTCAGGGGACGAGAGATTTGCATGGAAAAAAGAATATGGGAAGGAAGAAGGTAAAGAATAAGTCAGACAGATGCAACTGGCCCTGTCAGCTTTTCATCTGACATTACAGACCTGCTCTTACTTGGATTTATTTGATAATTGGCACACGACACTCAAGTGCCTAATTTCTCTCTGCAGACCTGCTTCCCTAGTTTAACAACAAACCAGAATAAAAACCTCAATTCACAGGGAGGTAAGAGCACTGAAGCCAGGGGGTAACTCTGAAATGTTGGTTTAGTATTCAGACTGTTTTGGCAAACGTATGAGAAAAAGTGGATTATCCGTGCACAGTCAGAACACAAGAGACCTGAGAGGGCTTGAGGCTGGTGTAATG
>VZUA01039491.1:0-13009 GCA_013401035.1 Horornis vulcanius
CATCTTACATTTTAACCTAGGACATCTAGTTATGTTCTTTCTTCTCTCCCAGGAAGCAGGATAAGGGAAACAAGACAATTTACTAATGAGAGTCTTGTTAATAATCTGGTATGATTTTAAGTATAAAATTATGTGTTTTGCGTGGCAAAAAGCCACAATATCAAAATTATTGTTAACTGACTGTATTTTATGCCTGCTAACAAAATACCAGATCTCTGACCCTCTGTGTGTTACGTCCAATGTCAACATCCACGTCTGAGGTCCCCAGCATGGGAGGACATGGATCTGTCTGAGCAGACAAGGGAGTGCCATGAAAGTAATTAGAGTGATGCGACATCTCTTCTACAAGGAATGGCTGAGTCAGCTAGCGTTGTTCAGCCTGGACAAGACAAAGCTCCAAGGAGACCTTATTTCCATGTTTCAATAAGACCTAAAGAGGGCTTATAAGAGTAACATGGACAGCCTTTTTTGTAGGGCATGTAGCAACAGAACAGGGGCTAATGGTTTTACATTAAAGAAGGGTAGATTCAGACTAGATAGAAGGAAGAAATTGTTTATGAGGAGAGTGGTAGAACTCTGGCACAGGTTGCCCAAAAAGCTGATAGATGCCCAACCCTGAAAACTTTGGTGTTGGACAGGGCCCTGAGCAACCTGGTCTGGTGGAAGATGGCCCTGTTTGTTGCAAGGATTTTGGACCAGATGAGCTTTCAAGATGCTTTTGAACCCAAACCATTCTGTGATTCTATAAATGTCCTGTCTGATTTGAAGTGGTGGTCTGGGATCACCCACACAGTTAGTAGCAATCTGTTTTCTTTCTGTCTAGGATGGGTCTGTAAGTACAAAGGGATATAATGAAATCTGAAGTATGTAGGAGTACTGCAGTTTGTTTTCAAAGCTTTGGAACACTTACACTCCACAAAAACACTGAAGTAAGTGTAATTCAACAGGCTTGTCACTTCTGAGATATTTTGCTCTTGGCTTTAGTAGATGTAATTAAGAATTTTGATAGGTTTTGGGTAGGTTTAGGTCAGAACTTGGTCTAGACAATACCTTTTACTCCTCTGTGTCATGTAGCAAGCCATTTGTCCTCACGACTGGTTCTCCCATGTTCCATGTTCTTTCACATCAGCCAACCTTGGACATTCTGTGATTCTGTGCTTCTATGACTCCATGATGTCCTCCCATGACAGAATAACCAACATAGCTACAGGTAGTCTGTGTATGGATTAGGATTGTATGACAAGTGACTCAAATACCCTTTAGAATCAACCAAATATGAGTTTTGAGTTTTAATGATTAATCCAACTGAAGTGCAATGCCATAAGGAGCTGCATTTGATGACAGTAGACTTTGGCACCAGTTCAAAGTAATTTCATCCAATTATATTTAGATGAAGTTTTCTTTATGAAATACAGTGTTTAATCTAAACCAAAATTAGATTTCCCATTTAAATAGCTATTAGGAGCAACACAGTTCAGTTTGCTGATTTTTTTAATAGGCTTTTATGGTAACAGAATATTTTTCTTCACTGTTACAGAATTTGCATTAAGATATATCTTTCAGTATCATGATGGTGGTGATGGCCATAAAAATAAACTAGTTGAATGTTTATGCAGGAATAGCATCTAAATAAGTAATGCAAAACAGTAATTAAAAAATCTTTTCACATCTGAATATTATGTTAGCTTCTGTTAGAAAGATTGTGACAATGTAGTCTTATAGCTGGAGACAAGCTTTATGAAATTCAGATGCAGACCCCTAAGGAATTTTTCTTTAAGAACAATTTCAGGCAGGCATGGCTTTAGGGTTCAAGCTGGGATCCATCCCATGGAATAAGTGTTGATATTGAATTATCAATAGATAATTTCTGTATAAATAATGACCACAGTAATATGATATGTGGGGGGGTCAGGATTAATCTGCTAAATTTGGATCTTTAAGGATAGAGGAATGCTGTATCATGAAAGAGAAACACCTTCTGTTGCACAACATGCTATTAGCAAGCTGAAAATGCTGCCTTGCATTAAAACAAAACTTCCAATTTCCCTGATTAGGGACAGCAGAAATTGATGAAAAATGTTTTGAGAACATTGAAGGGTAAGAATTATTGATGGCTATTTTCCAGAAGACACAAGTGAGTTGGTGCATTTTTATGGACACTCCTTTCCAGGATATTATTCTTATTCTTAGTTGAGCTAGCACATAGGGGCAGCAAATCCTTGTGGGAACTGTTTTTTTGCCTCCTGTAACACATTTCAAGTCTTGGGCATCTGGCTAATATTGGTCTGTAATTCAGAAAATGATTTTGTAAAGGACTGCTGATTAATTCATTTAAAAAAAATATTCTGAGGCAAATGTCATGTAGTAAGATTTTAGAACAACACCCCCACTAAAAACTGAAGTAGAGTAATAGTGGCTGAAGTCAGTGTATGTCTTAAGAATGTCTCAGCCCTGAGTGAGTGGTTTACCCTGTTGAGCTGTGATTTAACCAGCTGGGGAACTCTAGACAGACATCCATACCTTGCTGAATTTGATGGACATAAGCAGCCACTTGGAAGTTGAGCATGTGGTTAAGTGCTTTTCTCAGCAGGGGCTCTGGCTGAGTTTTGAATGTCACTGTTATATGCCTTTCCAATATAAGGAAAGTATGTTTTCTGCATCTCTTTATTACAGAATCTCTTCATTCTTTTGGCACTCTTATGCTCCCTTTTCCCATAAGAAATTAAATTGTCTTTTCTACAACTTTTTTTCTTCTACTACAGCCAGTAACTCTACCTTTGAAAAGAGTCTCAGGGATGGAAAGCAGAAGAACAGATGAACTGTTTAAAAACTTTAATTCATATGTCCTTAGTAATAAAGTGCAAGGGAAAGAAATTCGAAGCACATGTAATGCCTAAATAGAATGATTTCCAAATAGGATTGTTTCTACAATTTCTATGAGCCATCATTAGCTCTTTAATAGTCCATTCCCAAATCCTGAGAGATGGTAGAATGTGCATTGCTGTCCATCTGGTGCTCTGATGGGATCCCGTGGTAGAGTGAAGCATTTGTATTTTACTTTATTTTCTCCAAGAACATGTTCTTTTTCTTTCAGCGTAAAACCCTGCTTGCAAAAAAAATACAAAACAAAACAAAACAAAAAAACCACCAAAAAAACCAAAAAACCCAATAAAACCCCCTCAAAACCAACCAAACAACCAACCAACCAACCAACAAAAAAACAAAAACAAAAACAAAAACAAAAACAAAAACAAAAACAAAAAAACCCCAAAAAAACCCACACATCAAAAAAAACCCAAACAAACAAACCCAACAAAACCCCCACCAAACCCAAAAATATGGAAACTGTCTTAATAACCTTCACTTTCCTTTCCACCAAATTGCAGGTGAACTTTTTCATAGAGGGGGTGTGGATGTACATAATTCAGATGCCAGATCTCGCAGAACTGAGGAAAAAGCTTTCAAATTTGCATGTAGAAGCTTTAGGCTGTGAGAGATCAAACTAGGTCAGAGTCTGCCAGTCAGCTGACATAGTCTGAATTCTAACCTGACTCTGTGTATTAACATAGACCCAAACTCATTTCAGAAAAAAAAGCATGACTTTTTTTTTGAGTCCTAAGAAAATAGGTGCAGGTCACCTGTGAACACAGATTAGAATTTTCTTAATTTCCCAAAATTTTCAAAATGGGAGTTAAACATAATTCTAGATTTAATAATTTGCTTTAGAAGAACACATAAGTGACCTTTATAAATAAAGAAATTTTGCCTTTGAAGTAGATGATGAATGTTGCAGCACTATCTGTAATTTTGCAGTGTATCCTGCTTCTCTGGGTACAAATACTAAAGGTTTGGCACTTATTTTCTTCTCAGAAGGTGAGAAGAATATTTCTGTGTGTCTAACGTTCAGGTTATTTGGTATTCTTTGATCCTAGTTCTGAGCTTTTGTCATCTCACAACTCTTGCTGGGTTCCTGGCTCTTGTGTTTTGTTTGTGCTTGTCAAGGAGTGGTGGAAAAAAGTCCTTGTTACTGCTTAGACTTTCATGGGCTGCTACCGACACTTTGGAGGGAAGGAGGAATAACAGGTAGCTTGACATAGAAACACACAGAAACTGAGCTCTGTGATTTGATGCTATTTTGTCTCCCCCCTGCCCCCCAATTTCTAACATTGGATATTCTTGTTCTTAATGAGGTTATTATTGCATCTTTTAAAGAAACTTCTCCTCCCAAGGTATCTCAGCAGAATCTCAGGCTTTAAGTTTAATCAAGTGATTTATTTGAATTGCACAGCACCAGAAAGAGCTTAAGCTGGGTACCTCTGGGGAGGCACCCTGAAAGAAAAAAAATCCTGGACAATTATACCCCTACAGTCTGAATTTTATGTGGCAGTTCAGAGCAATAATACTGGGGTCTGGGGTCTTCCTGCTGCTTATCATATCTCTTTGTTGTTTCTGGATGGTCTGTTTTTTAATCTTATCTCTGAGGCTGTGCTTTCCCCTGATAGCTGGAACTTCCTAATCTCCCAGGCCCAACCGTCTCTTGAGTTCCTCTTACAGGGAAGTAGATAAAAGCTCAAAAGTTCAAGATACCTACATGAAAGTTCACAGCTTATAGCCTAAGGCTTCAGCAGATACAGTAACTAGTGATAAACTGTTAATTCCAGACAGCTTCAGACCTGTATCCAATATTCCTTAACAGCATCCATCACAATCTTGTTGCTCTTCACCCATCTTGTTGATCATCTGGCTGGAACTCCTCTAGCTTGTCAACCAATTGAAAGAAATTTCACATCTTAAATGATTTGCCATAGAGTGGAAAACACAAAGTACCAGAATAAAAACTTCATTACTTATATGAGAGTCAGGGAACTAAATGTTTCTTTACCATTAACAATCTGCTGGAGATAGGACAAAAATTAATTATATTCCCACCCTGCAATGCTCTGCAGCAAAATCCTGTTAATGCTCTGTGAAAATATGAGTATGGCTTTGATATGGCTGTTGATCGAGTTGCTGGGTTTTTCACAGCATATTTACGTTATCTGTATGATCCTATATCTCATAAAGTGAATGTCCAAGACTCGTGGCTGAGATCTGTTGTCCTGAGTTTCATGCCTGGGATGTTTTGATCTTGGAAAGGTTCTTTCCCAGGCGTTCTTCTGGTAAACAGAAGAACAATGTTTTGTAAATATAAGGATGTTTACATTCTTTCTTATAGGAAGGATCTCCTTCCGATGTCCCTCTGGGATGACCAATTGATTGAAAAGTTTACCTTTGTGTTACCAATCAAATTGGCCCCTGACATGCTTTATAAAGAGGAGCTCATCCCACAATAAGGAGAGAACCCACTGACCACTTTCTAAAGGAGCCTGCGTCTTTTCTGTTTGTGTCCATTGTGACATCAATCTGTTCTGATTCTTACTTGCTTCTGTTGTATGGTTTCTGTGTTTTTTGTTTGGGATTTTTATGAGGGTTTTTATTGTTTTTTTTTTTTTCTTTTTCACATTTTAAAGTGGGTTATGCACACATCTGAAAGAAGATAAATGTTTCTGTCCTTCTCTGTTGTGCTCTGCAGGTTTTATATTCCCCCTCTGTGGATAGTCCATGCATGGAGATGTCTGGAGACAAAGAACAACCAGCATAGGTTCAGCAGTAAAGAAAAAATACTCAGCTAATTGTAATCAAACAAGTCCCATCCTAAGACTTAATGGTCTACTTCTCTGTAGAAAGCTTTCTGTCAGCATTAGCTCTGCTGAAAAAAAACCCAAACCTTTTTCAAAAGGGGGTCCTATGGGTGAATAGTAATACAAGCACTGTGAAATACACACAGTTAAAGTGAACTCTAGTTTGCATTTTGGGAACTCCATCCTTTTTTCAGCAAATGAAGCTTGGATTTGAAAACTTGCATTGACTGTGATGATTTCTGGCTGGAAAGAATTGTTTATTTTGGTATTCAAGGGATTGTCCCTCTTCGCTTTTCTTGTGTGATGAGTACTGCAGAAATAAACTTCTGCCCTGCTCTGACCAAAGCTGTGTGTGCCTCAAATATGTTTTGCAGAGCATGTTCACACATCATGTTAATATTTTTGATTTGATTCATAAAAAAAAAAACAAACAAAAAACCAAACAAAAAAACCCAAAAAAACCAAACAAACAAAAAAAAACAAAAACAAAAACAAAACCCAAAAAAAAACCAAAAACAAAAAACAAAAAACCACCAGATCACGTGGATAGGAGTAAAGTTATGTGCTTTAGGATGCCATAAGCCTCTTTCTCCTTATCCATCTTTGTTCCTTTTTCTACCTAAATCCCCAAAAATGAAGCCGCTTGAAACATCTGAAATAGAACTGACAGACCTTGCTGGGGCCTGCCCTTTGCCTTTGAGGTATGAGGGGAAAGCAAACACAGGGGATACTCTAACATCAGCCAAACCATGCTACAGCCTCTGAAAGAAACAACCAGTTGGAGGCACCTAAAAAAGGCACAACTGGAGTCCTAAACAAAGCGACACTCTGTGTTTGGGAATGGATTGCAGGGGTTACTGCCCAGTGCTCCAATTTACTCTCTGTAAGAGGAAGTGGGAAGTAAAGAAGCACAAGATTGCTTATCTTTTTCCTCTTACTGAGCAAAGGAACAGCTCTGACCAGTGGGTAAATCACTCCTGGCTTTTTGCTGAGATAGCCCAGCAATGCCCACTAGATATAGCTGCAGCTCTTTGACTTTCCACTGAGTAACCTGTGGAGTGAAACCCGTCTTTGATGCTGAAGGAGAGGACATCACTAATGTCACTCAAAGCAGTCAAGGTCTTTATATGCTGAACTCCTTTTTGGCAGCTAAAGGCAACTAATGCCTCCAAAGAAAGTGAATATACTATTAATTAAGCAAGAGAAACAGTGAGCTAAGCTGTAGAGAGAGCTTCACCACCTCAACATTATTCCTTTGATCCAGGTTTAAAGCAATAGTACTGTTGCAGAAAGGCACCTGATGGTTTCTGGTTGGAAAGCTGGGTTTGAGCCAGCAGTGCCCTGGCAGCCAGGAGGGACATCCCTGTCCTGGGAGTACCAGGCCCAGCATGGCTGGCCAGGCCAGGGAGGGATTGTCCTGCTCTGCTCTGGGCTGGGGTGGCCTCACCTGGAATATCGTGTGCAGTTTTGGATTATTTCCTTTTGTTCCTAACATGAGCAGGAATACAGATATCTTTCTCTTTATTCCTCTTTTCCTTCTCTTCCTTGTTTTTTCTTTATTTTTTTTTTTCTTAACTTTTTTCTTTCTGTGTCATGGTAGTGATGGAGTGAGATGTTGCACATGAATATCTGACATGGAGAAATCTATGCCTTCTACATCCTACAAATTTTAATGCTCTCCATTAATGCTCCCCCTTTGCAGACCCAAAAGTCATTGAAATATTACTTTTGCTGTGAGAATAATTTTCAGGGATGATGATGGGAGAAAGTAAATCATTCTTGGTTCCATTGCAGCCTTTGACTCCCTATTCTAAGAAAAGGTGTTAATGGCATGGTAGTACTTCAAGGGCTGAAAAAATTAATGAGACAATCATAATAAACACTTCTTTTTTAGTAGACATAGGCCTACTATGTCTGTAAAGAACAACACTTCCTCACAGCATGTGACCAAGGTGTCTTTAGTGCTTATTCCACTGAAATCAATGAGCTCATCCATGAGACAAGTAGTTATTCCCAGTTTTGAAATGAAGGGTGCTGGTGAAAGAAAGAGCACAATTTTTCTGAAGGTAAAAAAAGAAGAAAATAATAAATTAAAAAAAAAATAATAATATTCCACAGACTGTGCTATATCTTGGACTCCACACTGCCTCTCAGATGCTTCTTTTGGTAATTTATATATACCAAGGGGAAGGAATATGAGATAAGACAGGTGCTCTGAAAACATGCAACTTGTAGTTGTGTGTTTGAAACAATTCCCATGCAGCTCAGTATCTGCTTAGTGCTTTATATCCTGATGACTGATAAATCTCTTAGCACTAGAAACAAGAAAATAAAAGCTTTTACTGTTACAAAAGGGTTTATCTTACAAGCTAACAATCCCATTGCCCTCACCAATGGTCCTCATAATTTCTTCCTCTGCCTCAGGTATTCATTTTTTCAAAAGCAAGAACACAGGAAACAAAAGTTGCAGTGATTTTTGAAATTATTATTTTTAGTGAAACAAACCAGCAGTCTGGTTATCAGGCATGCAAACAGAGGGTGCTGCAGGAATCCATGAGACATTGCAAAGGCAACCCATCATTTTTCTGAAGAGATATTAACTGCACAACTGATATTTCATGGTGAAAAATCTCCTGGCTCATTCTTTTGAATTGTGAAGCACAGGTGTCTTTGCAGTAAATGAACACAATGAGTTATTGTGACGTGATTACACCTGTCTGCCACCCTTGAAACAGTGCTTCAGTCTTCAATTGCTCCAAGTGCATTGGTACGAAGTCCAGGCCTTACCAGGGAACTCATTATATTGGGAACTGACTTAAATTTTAATCTGAGTTGCAGAAATGTCCTTTAATGTCCTGATACATTTAATATTTACTACTTCAAGCAAGCAGGTCTCAGGTGGGAGAGAAGAGTAATTCATGTCTGCAGTCCATCTCTGCTGGAGTTATTTCTAACTCTACTTAAAGTGGCAAGTTTCTTGCAGCTGCTTTTCAAAAAGAAAGTATGTGACTTGTAAATCCATTTGAATCAGGCCCAGGGGGCTACAAAAGTGTATCTATGCATAAAAGCTTGGCATTCTCTTACTACAGTGTCACACAAATATACCTTCTTCATAGAATTTACTCGCTTCGAGATAGAGTAGAACCAAATACACTTTTTTTGGCTCTAGGGAGCGCTAGAGACACTTTCGAAACCCGCAGCAGAGAAAAAAAAAAATTAAAAAAAGAATTGCATCTCAGGTCCTGTGTATTGCCCTGGCTGGTTTAGGGGAATATGTGATTCAAGAGGCTAAAAGAAGAAAAGCCTCTGATTCTGCATCTTCTCTGCCTTTATCCATGCTCCTCATTTCAATACCTACTTTCCCCCTACTGTAGAAATCTTATGATACTGTAGAAATCTGTGAGCCTCCTTATCCAGAAGGCTGAAGTTTCATCTTTATTACCTTTCCAGCATAAACAAAATTGATCTGGTTGTTTCCTTTCCCACTGCCATCAACGATTCAGCTATTTCAGATCATCCCTCCCCTCTGCCTTTACAAATCCTGTTAGCCCTGTTTCTTCCACCTTTGTAACCTCTTAGTATTGCTTCTTTATTAAAACACACAAGAGATTGTGAAATTCTCTGTGATGTAGGATTTTTATCATGAATCATACACCCCTTCCAGAA
Source organism: Horornis vulcanius (assembly GCA_013401035.1). Classification (NCBI taxonomy): domain Eukaryota; kingdom Metazoa; phylum Chordata; class Aves; order Passeriformes; family Scotocercidae; genus Horornis; species Horornis vulcanius. The sequence continues at coordinate 9,348 of VZUA01039491.1, forward strand.
ATGCCAACTGACAGAGACAAACAAAGCAACTTAGCTGACAAAAGGGAAACTTTTGCCATTAGTCCGTGATGTTGATTTTATGTCATCCAATCAGCCTTTTTTATCCCTTCATTTTGGCTGCTTGGTGTCAGAATGAGGAAAGCAAAATGCTGTAATAGAGAAGCTGTGTGAGATGTATCCATATGTCTGTGGTCTTCTGCCACTATCTTGAATAGGTTGACATTATTTTCTAAACTAGAAGATCTCTGGAGCAAGTGAAGGATAAGAGGATGAGAAAGTGAATCTTCCCTTCTGTAGAAGTTGTTATGTGTAAGCATCAACAACAGTAAGGAAATTACTTTCATATCTTACTTTAATAATTGATCTGCTCAGCTATTTGCAGGCCTCCCTGCAGGGTCACCACCCATGAGATCTGTCTGCTGCACTGATCCAGCCACCAGAAAACTGAGTTCATATGGCCTCTGTGTGGGAAAAAAAAGTTGGAAAAGGCTGTCCCTGCTCCAGCTGATATCCTGTGCTCAGTCCTGCAGTCAGAGCCATCCCAGGAGCAGAACCTAACTGTCAGCATAAGGCCACCCCTCCCCAGCAAAGACTTGTTGCCAGCCTTCAGTAATTAGAAACTTCTGCTTCATCCTAAGGAGCAAATCCTGCCCCATTGAATCCATGTGTTCTGAAATCTAAGAGCCAAACAAAATTAGGTCTAACACTTCCAGACTCTAGAGGTCCTGCATTTGGAGACAGTATGCCAAGGGAGAGAACCAGCCAAATTCTTTCCTCTGCAGGATTTTCTAATTTAAAACCCCTAGGTGTTTTAAATTATACTTAATACCCAAAGGTGTTAAGGGGGTTTACCTTGTTCCTCTCTTTTCCCCTCTTCCCTGATTCATCTAGTTAAATCAATCTCTGTATTAGGAAGATATATTCCAGCCCATAGGACATTATCTGAGTGAGGTTTTTAATTTCATTCATCCTGTAAAACTTTTCCTGGATTTCAACCCTTATTAGGAACCCCATCTTCCTGACTCTGTTTGTTTTTATGTGCTCTGGATGCCTTTTCTTCTCTTCTTAAACTTTCTGTGTATTAACTGAGGCCATAATTTTATAAAGGTGTCTATAGGAATGAAAAAGCTTTAAGGGAAATGCATCTTTAATTTAAGAATATCAAGTCAGGGAAACAGAATAAGGTTATAAATCCCAGAAATGAATTCACAGACTAGGAGAACAGTCTGTTGGAGCAGCAAGCACTCTCTGCATGTAGCTGTGGCCTCTGAAAGTAACTGCTGAATCCTGCAGAGCTCCTGCTGTGACAAGGTTTTTCAGTAAGGAAACGTAAGATGGTTAAACTCCTGGTTTCTAATCGTCACTTAGGAATAATTCTAGAATAATGTTATGGGGGTGAAAACCATAATCTCTCAGGGTCCAGCCTAGATCAGAGTAGGCTGAAAAATAATTAGCGAGACAGCATAGTCAAGTGTGTCTTGAAAAATCAAAAGGGTTTAATAAAATAACTAAAATAGTACAAAACAAAGATCAAAGCCAAGCAGAGTGTAAGGACAGATCCTTCGCCTGCTAAAACACATGGAGAATGCCATTGGTTCCTTTGTTCTGTCCCCTTTTCTACTTAATGACCAACGATGGGTCTATTGGAAACTCGCCAATAGAAAGAGGTACAGGTTTTGACAAAGAGTGACAAGGTCCAACAGGAGCTTCTCTCCTGGTACTAAACCAAAGACACAGAGAAAAACATAGAACTTTCCAGTTCAACTTCCTAAAAATCAAGAGGAAAACTGAAACCCTTTCCTAATACAGAAAAGCCCACTTGGGAGTAGGGGGTGCATTACTACAGGAAAAGATCTCCCAGATCTCCTAGNTGGGAGATGCATTACTACATAATGTCTGAAATGATGTTTTGAGTCTTGGAGCATCTTTCTTTTCCTGACCCCTCTTCAAAAGAGATTTTAGGGTTGAAAATGCACCACTGAAAAGAATTAGAAGATCTGGGACTTCTCCTGAAAAAATATGATATCCCTTAATTAACAGCTATGTGGAAAAGCATTCTTCTTGTTGTGTGGGTGCGCACTGTTATCTCACACACCAGAGTGAGGCTTGTGCTTGTATATGTCTAGATCAAGATTTTGTGCATGACCTCTCATAGGCTGATTGTTTTCAGCATCCCTCTGATCTGGAAAAGATAGCTGGTATGACCTCTTGTAAGTTCAGATTTGGAATATTGAATGTAAAATCCCTTTCTTATCTTCTGTGAAAAATTTTGCCTTGCTTGGCTTTTCTGTGTGCTGGTGTATCTTAAATGGTAATAATGGAGAACAGGCAGGAATTTTTTTTAAGATTAAGTTTAATTTGCTACTTTTAGGAAATGAGGCACTCCATTGTTGGAACCCTCATGTCCTTCTAAACCAGGAGCAAATGACATCTTGAACTCCCACAAGTGTTTTTTGGCAGCAGCTGACTTGCAAAAAGGAATGTATGTTGAAGCTGAGTTTGAGGACTGATACAGTGACCTAATGCAGACGAAACCTAGCTATGACTGATGCTCAATGAGAGGGAAGTAGTAGGAAGAAAAATGGCATTCAGATGTGAATTTCTTTGAGGTGGATAATTAATTAGGGTCCCAGGATTTATGTGGATACTGGAAGCACACAAAAAGCTGCTAAAAATATAATTATTTGTTTTTATTGACAAAGCAGTATATTTTTATTTGTGAATAGAAGATACAAATATTCTAGCTAAAAGCATCAATATTAAAGACACATTATGCTTTATACTGGACTCCTGTTCATCCACCTCCACCTCCACACAGACACACAGAAAACTTTCCATCAAGCTAAAAAAGTTTGGATTCCTAAATAAACTTAAAATTGTCAGCTTCATATGCAGAAATCCTTGAAGGTAAAAGATACGTGCTCTTCTTTGATGAAGACTGTGACTCTGTGAAATGTTTGTTGAAATTACTGAGCCAAACTCTGCTCTCAAACCAACCAGGTACCTAGCAGTGAGTCACAGAATCACAGAAGCTTTCTGCTTCTGTGCAGGAGAGCAGGAACTTGATACAGCTTCATGAGCTAAAGGCATTCAATTCAAAATTCATCTTTGCAAAATTTCATCTATGTTGTAACTAATAACCATGGACTTGCAGCCTATTCCTTGGCAAGTGCGATTTGTGTGGTTAAAAACAGAATAGTCTCTTTGTTATACATATTTCTGCAAGAAAAGGTCTGAGTTAACATTCTGACACTTAGAGTAGAGCTTGGGGATTTGCTGTGTGAATAATAAAAATATACTTTTAAAAAACTCCCAGACTTAACATATTTAATATTCTTTATCAGTATCAAACTCTATGTCCCCTCACTCTCCCTTGCTCAAAAAGGTTTGCAACTCTATCTGCTCCGAAACTTGCATTTCTTCCAGCACCTGAAAAGTTACATTTTACAGCATAATTTTCAGGGGTGTGAATGTTATGTGAAATCCACCCATCATATCCTATGTTTACACCCTAGTGTTATGATGTGTTTATCATAAGATCTTTTTCAAGTCCCAGGTACTTTTTGTTTTGTACATGTGCTGGTTTGAAAGCAAAACCAGTGAGAGACTCCAAGTCAGAAGTACAATTTAATAAGAGAAACAAGAAAAGAAGTAAAATAAAG
>VZUA01039497.1:518-22538 GCA_013401035.1 Horornis vulcanius
GTGTGTGGATGATCATGGTACTAGTCTCTATTTCTTTCCTAAAGGCCAGAAGCTTATAAAGACTTAAAGCCTGTGGTGAACAGGCTTTGAATCAGATTTTTTTTTTTTCCCTCCAGAACTGGGCTTAGTTAAGGAGATCAGGAATGGAGATTGTGAGAGTATTATTCATCTTGAGGAAAAAACCTCTGTGTATGACTGTACTTATTTCAGCTCTTATCATGCAGTTTGTATGATACAAGGCAAACCACTTGACCCAAACTTCTCATGGGTGGTCCTTAAAGGTTTAATTTCCTGTGTACTTGAAGACAGCATGGAGCAGATTTTCAGGAGTGCTGATCATTAACTGCTGTAATGAGAGGAGTGATGGGCACCCTGAGGATCAAATGCTAAGGAGTGTTAAGAGTTCAAGCCCTGCAGGAACAGCAGATCTCAGCTTGGGCACGGTACCAGTGCAGTGTTTGGCCCCACTGTTTTCATAGGAATCCAACACCCCTCAAGGGTTTATGGAAATTTATTAAGGTGCAGGGAACACAAGACCACAGGAGCTCATAGCATGGCCTGAGTTGGAAGGGACCTTAAAGACCATCCAGTTCCAACCCTCCTGCCAGGGCAGGGCCACCCTCCACTAGACCAGCTTGCTCAGAGCCCCATCCAACCTAGCTAGTTCTTCCAGGGATGGGGCAGCCACAGCTTCTCTGGGCAACCTGCCAGTGCCTCCCCACCCTCACAGGGAAGAAATTCTTCCTGACATCTAATCTAAAGCTGCTGTCTTTCAGTCTGAAGCCATTCACCCTGGTCCAGTCACTCCAGGATCTTGTGGAAAGTCCCTTTCCTTGTCTCTTGTGGGCTCCCTTCAGGTGCTGGAAAGCCACAGTAAGGTCACCCAGATGGCTTCTTTTCTCTAGTCTGTACAATCCCAATTCTCTCAGCCTTTCCTCCTAGGAGGAGTGTTCCATCCCTCTGATCATCTTCATGGCCTCCTCTGGACTCACTCCAGCAGGTCCATGGGGACCCCAGAGCTGGAGGCAGCGCTGCAGGTGGGCTCTGACCAGAGTGGAGCAGAGGGGCAGAATCCCCTCCCTCCCCTGCTGCCCACAGGGCTTTTGCTGCAGCCCAGGACACACTTGGCTTTCTGGGCTGTGAGTGCACACGGCTGGGTCCTGTCCAGCCTCACCCCCAAGTCCTTTGTGTCAGGATAAGCAACAGTTAATCTGTTCAGTAAGTTTGATACTACAAAATATAGTTCAGAAATAATTTTTTAGGCACAGTGTCATGGCATATCTAAAGAGAACAACAACAACAACAACAACAACCTCAAACAGGCCACTCCTGCTTTCATTAAAAGAAAAACTTAGTTATCAGATTCAGATAGGAATGTCTGAGACCAGCCTTGTGAGACATGCCGTGCTTCATTCATGATTTCAAGCACTAAAATGCTTGGCTTTGGTCACGTGTAGCTCTTTCTTTTTGGAACTTGAACTAGTTCAGAATTTGAAGATGTTTATCATTTGTCATTTCCTAATTGCCTTACTGCATACTTAACTGAAGTCACACAATAACAAACTGAAGGCAAATCTTAAGTATTAAATAGAGGATGCAGCAGAAGGTATGCTCACAGGGCAATTTTGCATCTTAACTACATATCTTTCTGTTTTGTGTTATCTATACAAAGGAAGCCAACTAATTTAATTATAGCAAAACTGTTTCTTCTTGTAAGTCCATTTCCTTTATAGGGATAATTAGCTTTACTGGAAGTTAAATTGTAGGCATAAATTACTGAATGTGGCAACACTGATATTCTGTAGATCTGGTTTCATCTGCTCTGCATGGAAAAACACTTGACCAGTGGTCTGTGTTATTTTCTGATCGATATTTGTGGATTTTTTTCCAGGAAAAAAAAAAAAAGAGACTTACTTTGTCAATAAAACAGCTTATATGCCACTTACTGCCATTGCTCTACTACAAAAACATTTGTAGTTAGGTTTTGTAATGCTTATTTACTAGCTTTTAAGACATACCATTATTTTTGCACTGGGATAAGCCTTTGCTGTGGAGTGTTTGCTCCTGCCACACATCTAATTTCTGCTCAGAGTTATGGTTACTACAGAACAGCATTTTCCCCCCTTTCAGCATGTAGAAGCAGCTGCAAGACTCTGTTAGGTCATGCTGTGGAACACAAAATTGATTTGTTGCTTGAGCTGCCTTTCTCTGCTCATGGTTTCAGAAGCCTCCCATGAAGTCGTTACCACTCACTGATGGGTGAAGCCACAAACTTTGTTACAGCATTAGTGGGGAGCCAGCAGCTGTCTGGAGAGAACAAGACCCTGCAGCAGCATTCATGTCAAAAATGAGCTGAAGGGCCTTCAAAGAGAAGCTCAACCCTCAAACTCTAACAAGGACCTGTTGGGATACAGCCCAAGCTGCAGAGCACCTTCTTTGTATTAAAGCATTGACACAGACCCTGGCTGGGGCCAGTCCTTGCTCAAGGAGTGTTCCCTCAATCCCCTGTGAGCCTCCCACTCATGGGATTCCATCCTCTCTGTAAATCCAGGCAGAGAGAACAACCCCCTCCTGCACACCTATTTTATTATCACTTTCTTGTTCTCAGCAAGCTCGTTTGAGGGTAAGTAACAGCTCTGTGAGTCACAATGTGCTGCAGTCATTAATACTCCCACTGTACTTGCAGTGCTACTGTGTTTTTCCTCTTAATACCTACAAGCTGTTGTTATTAGACAGCTTTGCAGAGCTATTAGAGCCTGTCCTGTAGCCTTTAGAGAAACAATTAATTATGTAAGATGCTTCTATGAAAGCCACTTTCCTCCAAATGTAACTACGTTCTGTGCTTTATCGTAACTATAAACCACTAAATTAAATACTAAAACTGAAAAAACCCACCCCAACAACAAAAAAGAAGCCCCTGAGACCAAGAAAAAAGCCCCAAACAGCCTCACTTACCAGGCAGAAGCAACTCTGTGTTTCACACTCTCTACTGTATGGAAGCAACAGCTGTTTGCCATTGCCAAATTTATAGGAGCAGCCTCCAGCACTGTGCTAAGGGTGGGTTTATATAAGGGCCCTGGCTAGGGAGTGGTCAGTAATGTGGTGGAGTTGTGGGGTTTGTATATCCTTTGGTGCTGTAGCTGTGTTGTAGTGAAGCCAGCACGTAGTGTTGCTAAAAGAGAAATAGTTTTTATTTATAAAGGTAATGTTTTGGGTCTAGAAAAATTAGTTAAACTATAATTTCCTTGCTATTTTCATTTATGACTTGTTGTCTTGTATGTATTTAAGATCTTTTCTAGCCGTGAGTATCTTTGGGTATAGAATCTTCTGAATTATTTAATATAGGCAAAATATTACAGTTTTTAAAGAAGAAAGGCTTTAGTACTGTCTAGTATCTATTTTATTTCTTAATTGTTACTGATTCCTACTGTGATTTTCTTTGGCTCTGTTTGGTTGCTACTGTGTGAATTTTCTTCTGACCCTTTAACTAGAGTAAAGGGTTTTGGTGGATTTCTCTTGTTCTGCATTTGTGTTATTGTCCTCTGTATTTTCTCAGAGCTACTATGTAATCAGTATCTCTGGAGCTTTGTTTTTGGATGCCTGTGGCTTCCAGTATTTATGGACAAAATATTTATTTTGGGGGGCAAAGGTGTCTGCATCAGGCAGCTGAAGGTGTTTGTGCAGTTTTGGGGCATTTTCAAGTTTAATTTTTTATGGTTTGTACCCTCTGAAAACTGCACTGCAAGAAATCCTCGCTGCTTTTTTTAGGTGGAATGGTTGATCACGTGGGGAGGCTTGGTATTGTGTCTGAGCTCTTCTGATGTAGAGCTACCACTAAAAAATACAGTAAAAAGCTTTTTTTTTTTTTTTTTTGGTAGTTGATTTTCTGGAAGCCCACCAGCTTGTTCCTACTAAGATTTAATTAATGATTTGAAATAATGATAGAATAATCAAATCATGCTTCTAGGTGTTTTGCTTTTGAGTCAGTAAAAGCTTCACAGATTCAGAAGTTATTAAGACCAGTTAAATAGTAACTTTGGAGGTAGTGTACTTAAAACAGCATATGGGTGTCTTTAGTCCTTTTTTTCCTTCATTATATTTCAAACTGAAGTTCACGCAGTTACAGCTTGTGCAGTTAAAAATGTGCCAACTGCTTTCCCCCACAATGTAGCCTGTGATAAAATTCCCTTTTGTGCTTTTTTCCAAGTTGTTTTTGGGTTTTGCTGTTAATTTAAGTATTTGATCCTGCATCCAGAACAGAAAGCTTTTTGCACTGGGAAATAAAACCCAACTCGTAGTTCATGTCTCCTGTGTTGCAGCACACATGCACTAATACTCACTGAGAACTTACAGACACCCCTGTGTAGTGGTTACTGATAAGATACTTACACAGATCTGTTTCCAGAGCTTACCTTATCTGAAGAAGGTGCTGGAGTGCCCAGGAGTTCTGTTCTTCTTTGGCAGAACTGGGCTGGTCTGTGGCTTACAGGTGGGGTTTAGAATTCGTGCAGCTGCTGCAGAGGGTGATCTCCCTTCTTGGTCACTGCAGGGTGATGCTGAAATGGGAGGGTTTGTTGCCTGAAATCCTGAACTCCAGAACTGTGAGGAAAAAGAGCACACCTGGGGAAAAAACAAACAAACAAACAAAAAGTCGTACACAGCAAGCCCTGAGAGGACCTTGAATGGCTGAAATGGTTGTTGAGGTGAAAAATGCCACTCATAAACTTGCAGCTGCCACTGAAGCCACCCCCACAGCCTGTACCTCATTGCAGCAGGGCTGTAGGATAGGTGCAGCTACGGGAGGAAGGTGATTGCTGCCTCAGGTGCTTGCACTTGCTTGCCTTGTCAGGTGCAGTTACTGACAGATGGCTGTGAGGAGCTGAGAATATGCCTGGCTCAGCGTGGAGGGCTTGTCTTGGCACTTGGGCTGTTTTGTCACTGTCAGGCTTTGTTTCTGGGTTCTGCAGGGTTACAGGGAAGCAGAGCAAGTACTGCACGTATTTGAGACAGCCCTTACATGGGAAATCTGGCATGGAAGAGAGCAAGGTGCTGGTTGGCAAAACAAATGAAAAAATGGTAGGGAGAATATAGAGGTGAATCTGAAATGAGCAAACCCCAACAGGGATGCAGCAGTGACTGAAGGTTTGCTGGGAGGTTTAGTTGTGTGATAAGAGATAAGAACTGCAAAGCTTAGATGGATGTTGCTGGGACCTCGTGTCCAGCTGGGGTTTTGTGGCACTGGTGTGTTGGGGGGGGTTTGCCAAGGATGTTTTAACTTCTCAGATCAAGGCTCTTGGCTAATGAACAGTCAGCATACATAGTCACAAATATAGTCAGCAGTTTAGGAGGATTCACTTAAGTAATTATGTATGTTTCGCTACTTTGTGGGCATTATGTAGGTGTTTTATATTATGTTAAATTTCTGAATGAGCCTCCCTGGGTGTTAGTCACTTGGTTAACAGGGCTAGTAATGTGGCCATTAATATTTCTGTGAAATATTCTAATTACTTTTTTTCTGAAGGGTTTTTTTTTTTTCCTGTTGTGTGAAGCCTAGATAAGTGTTATGTTTTCTGTTTCTATAAAACACATGTAAACACATGACAAAACAAACACCCCCACCAAATGCCAAAACACAAACAAAACCCAAACTTGCTCTAAATCTGTTGTGACTTAAAGCAGAGGTGGCAGGTAACAGGCTGACTGCAAATGCTAAATTAGGTGATTTTGTCACTTCAAGGACGTGGTAGCATTCTGTCACAGAGGGATGAAGCTCTTGGAGTAGCTCCCTAAATGGCAGGGGACTGGTAACCCAGATGGTTCTTTCTGGCTCTTTCATTTCCCACTCCAGTATCTTGTATTAATGAAGTTCCAGGTCTGTTTTTTCCTGTTCCCTTTAGATAACTGCCTGCTTATCCCTTTTATAGAGCATGAGGAATCCTTCAGGTGGGATTGTTGAGAACAAAGGTGTTTTGGGTTTTTTTTTTTTTGTGGTACAAGAGCACAGGCCATTCCTGGTGGTGTTCCAAGTCAAGGGATTGTTTTTGCCAACCTGTGGTGAGAGTGAATGCAATAAACTTCCCTTGCTGCCTCTTGAAGTGTGTGGTGTGGATCCTGCTTGTGCAGCAGGCACCTCACATCTGTCAGGTGGTTGATTTTCACTTCTGTCAATGAAGCTGTGTGTGCTTCAAAGCCAGGGCCCTAAAAATCCCTGACATCTGCATCCTAAATTGTAGTCTGAGTGTATAGGAAGAAACTCATCTGAGATTCAATGGAATGTGAAATGATGTTTAGCTGGGAAGAATATGGATTTACTGCTGGTGATCAGAAGGAAGACAGTTTGTGATAGTAAAAATAAAGCATTGTGTCGAGGAAACTTAAACAGATACTTAATGGTGCTTCTATATTCAATGTGAAGCATGCAAATGAGGCTGCCAGATGGCACAAGAGAAACTCTCATGGATTCTAGCAAAATAAATAACACTTCTTGCAGTGAAAGTCAACAATGAGCAGAAATACTTATAATGCATTCTTTTACAGTAACAGGATATTCATAAACAAAAAATAGATTCCAGGCTAAGCTATCACTACCAGAGGGAGGTGCCAACATCTCAAGTATTGACAAAACTTTTGCTCTTGGGTTATTTAATTTTTCAATTCATCATTAAGCAATAATAATTAGTGACTCAAGCCCCCATTTGAAGGAAGTTGTAACCTGAGTCCACTCTACTTGAATAGAAGCCCTCAAAACAAACAAAAAAAAAGAAAAATTCAGATGTGTGTAACTAGAAAGAAGTATAAGCAATCTGGGGAAGCTGCCATAGTATTAAAAAAACAGACTGAGATACTTTACATCAAAAGGCAGATCATACCAATGACTTTGAGAAAGCATTTGCTCTTAATAATAAAATGATTTTTTTTTTAAATCCAGAACTTCTATACTTCAAGGAGTAGCATGCATTATTGCTTGTATTATTACTTGATTGCACTTGCCTGGAAATTACCAGGATGAAACCATTTAAATTCCTACACACTAAGCAGTATATTTGCTCAGCTCTGTCTTTATACTGTTAAGAAATGCAGTGTTTAAAATTAAAACCAATCCTATATGTAGTTAATTTTTTGCCCCCCACAGTCTGTGATAGGCTGGTGTAGCTTTTTCTGAAAGAAACATGTCTGAGTAATTGCAGAGGTATTTGGTAGTTTTCTCACACGAGTTTCAAAGTCTTCATTTCCCTTCCTGTGCCATCCCTGTGTGTGTGTGGATGTGTTGTGCCCCTGGAGGCAGCAGCCTGGGTCTGGGGGGAGGCACTGCTGGACACTGACACCTGCGTGTCCCAGCTGATGCTGCTGGAGAAACAAAACACTGAAACTGTTCTCCAAAATGCTGGAGTGGCTTTCATGCAGGAAAGAGAAGGCCCCTGGGGAAAAGTGTAAGAATGAGATGGGCTGGGCAGGCAGGAGAAGGAGCTCTGAGCCAGACTCAGAGCACAGGACAGCACTGGCTGCAGGCTCAGATGGATTCTTGTGCAGCCCAACTCCAGCTGATCATGTGCTCCTGTGTATTCTGAACAGTTGTTAGCAGCTTTGAGAGAGGCAGTCTCCCTTGATTCATGAAGCATCATCAGATTGGGAATCTAACTCTCATAATTCTTGAAAATAATCACAGTGCCTTAAGACTGAGGAGTTTCAATGAAAAGATCCTTGAACTGGAAATAGGTTTTGTGGTAGGGAGCTGCTGTGTTGAAGACCTTATCAGGCAATTTTTCTGTTCTGGAATCTGGTGTCTTAACAGCAATTCACTGTGTGGTTCTTCCTGAGAGTTGGAGCGAGATGATCTTTAAGGTCTCCTACAACCCAAAGCATTCTGTGATAAAGAATTCAGGTGAGATAAGTCTCAGCAACACACAAGAGTGCAGGCAGGGACCTGCCTGGGAGTACAAGCCACTGCTGGTGGTGTGTCCACATGGGAGCTGCAGAGCCAGGGGGTGGCTTTTTGGGAAGAATGATACTGGCAGGTGCAGCCAAGGGCAGCAGGCAGATGGTTGTGCTTCACTTCAGCACTTGAAGTGACTGTTCAGGATGCAGGCATTATCTGGGATTTACGTGCCAGCAAATGACCAAGCATCTGATCTTTAAATCTGCTTAAACACCTAAAGATCAGAGAAAAGGCACTTATGGACAGTATGAATTTTAGTCGCTGAAACCAATGAGATCAGTACCTTTTGGTATCTAAGGCTAATCACTGGGCTCTGCTTGTCACACAGCACTGTGCTCCTTTCCCATGATCACTCTTTTATCGTGGTTCCTCTTGATGCTGTTCTCCTTGTCTAGTGCTGTCATTCTTTTTTTTTCCTCTCACAACATGATGTGAACATGAAAACCCAGATGAGCCAGAAGCAGGTGCCAGCTGAATGTTGCAGGGTGCCAGCCTAGCTTAGCACTGCAGCCCTCTGAAAGTGCTGTGCTCTTAGCAGTGTGCTCCCTGCTCTTCTGCACGTGCTGTGGCAGGAACCTGTGGAACTGGCTGGGTGACTGGGCCCTCAGAAACAGCAGTGTCACACCTGTGAGTGTCTGTCACACTCAGAACCCAACCAGCCGGGGGTGGCAAAATGAAATAGGGATGGGAATGATGGAGTAGCCCAGAAAAGTAAATTTTAGTAATGAGCAAATGAACAAAGGATGGAAGCTGTGCATACAGGACAACCTCCAAAGGGCTGGCAACAGGGTAAACTCAGCAATAGATGGGGTTGCATCTGAGGGTAGGGAACCAATCATCAAGGTGAGCTCAAAACATAACCCTATGTAGCAAACATTACAAACCAATCATAGACAAGAACTAGAAATATTGCCTAAGTTGGAATCACCTAATCAGCATAACTACCCCCATAATCCTGCTCTTCTCACCATAACCTCCATGTTTTCCCTCTCAAAATCCTGTTTCCCATGGCCTTAAGTTGATGCCTTCTGTGTGACCAGTCAAGGCCAGCCCACCAAACTTCCACCCAGCAGGAGCTGCTGGTTCAGCAGGAGAACCCCAGATTATCTCTGGGCACAAGGAGTGTGAGAATATAAAAGCCAGGGCATTCCTTGGTTCAGGCTTTCTCCCTGGAAGCACCAGCTCCAGCTGCATTTGTGTTACTGTGCCATGAGCCAGTGAGGAGCCCTGTGTGAGCGTGGGGTGTGCAGGGAGCCAGGTGGGGACCCACTGGGTGACTGGAGCTGCCACTGCAAAGGGGCTGCAGTCCCAGCAGGGGCACTCTGGGGTGGTGCCACTGTCACCCCAGGAGTGGCACCTGAAGAGTCAGAGAGGAAAGTTTCCTTAACATCTGGGAAATGTGAGGACACAAGGCCAGAGATGGAAGCTGACAGGTATGCTGTCCTGAGGGTAGCTGGGATTTCCTGTTTTGTTCCATTTCTCTCCTTAGCTGTCTCCTCCATTTTCCTGGTTCCTGTAGGTAGCATCTCCCTAGGAGCAGGGCTTTGTACCTGGGCTGTTTGCTTCTGGGTGGACAAAGTCCTTAAGGTCATTCTTATTGTTCCCTAAAGTGCAGGTAGCTGCCAGCACTGCCTTCATACTAAAAATGCACCTTCCTTATACGTATGTTATGCAACAAGTATTATTGTTTTCTGTATAAATATGGCAGTGTTGAGGATAAGGATAGCTCTCATGTCCTTAAATTCCCTGTATATCCCTATTCCTTGAGCCTACATGGTAGGCAAACCACCCATGCATCAGTTTTCCTGCAACATGAGCCCTGTTCCTGGAGCATGTGGTCTACCTGCTGCTCGCAGAATGATGTAAGTGAATTATTAATGATATAAGTTACTTTGAAACCAGCTGAGCCATGAACCCAGGGCAACAGTTTCTGTATTACTGCAGGCTCAGGACATAGGGGTGGAATACCCTGTGTGTTAATGTGCTGATAGTATAAAGATCAGAAGTACCTGCGATATCCTGGAGTTCATAAAGAGGCAGCAGCAGAAATGTAATAAAAAATAAAAGGATCAGGCCCTACTTGTTTCTCTCCTTGGATTTGCTGTCAGGTTTGTGATGAAGCACCAGGACTGGAACTGTTTTGCCAGAGGAATCAGGCCTGTCTGAACTCCCCACTGTTTTATTTCACCTTTTTTCTGTCTTTTACTTGATTTCCCTCTTAACCTTGTGCATTACACCTGCCATTATGCACAGTTGCTAAACTGCTGTTCAATTTACCCCACGTGCAGGATGTTTTATGTTGAAATTGTTCAGTTAAACTTCTGTGTTGTTTCTTAGCTTTCATCAGGGCAAGTTGCTCTCTGGCTTGCAGTGGGGAGCCAGATTCAGAGCAGTATTGATGTGTTTTTCCCTGTTCACAAGGCAGGGGAGACACAGCCAGGCATTTTAACCTCTCTTCTGTGAAGACATTGTAAAATATAAATAGACAATCTTCAAACACCGCTGGTGAGTGTATCTTGGGAGTTTCTGAATATGTTATTCTTTCAGGAGTCTCTTGAGTAAATTGTTGAATAAATTGCATTCTTACACTGTGGTATTGGACTGCTGAATAAAACAACATAGCTGCGTGCTGCGTTGATATTTTTATTAGTATTAGCAGGAGATTTGGGAGCATTTACTTATTTGTACTTTATTGTATGTTTGTGCTGCACCATGCTGTGCTAATTCAGAAATCCCAAAGTGAGTAAAAACATAATGTACAACTTTTTGCTAGAAGTGTCATTGCATTAGGCACTGGACTAATCCCACCTGAGATGCTGAGTGGCTCTGAGTCATGAAATTAAAATGGAAATTTGATGAAAGGTGCTGAATTTACAGAACTCATTACAGTGCTCGCAACCCATCATTTATAAGCCGGCCTTTTTTTCCTCTTGAAACATATGGATGACAAATGGAGAGGTTTTCTTCAGCTCTTCCAACAACCAGTGATTAAATTTACAGAACTGCTTTTACATTTCTCAGCTCTAGCTGATATAATAAAACATTTTATCACTGGCTGGGTGGTCCCCATGGTACTGAGCTGGATGACAGTTTTCAGCATCAGGCCAGCTGTTGTTTTTATTTCGGACTAAATCTTCCAAAGATGAATAGTATGTAAAATTAACAGTTTCTTGCCAGGGAAGTTGGGAAAGTTGTGTAGGTTTTTGTTTTAGTCCTAGGGCAAATCTATAACTTGGGGTATCTAGCCTGAGAACATGGTGATGGATTCTCGTGTTTAATCATTAAGAAGCCTGACATGAGAGGGAATGTGCCTTCCCTGAAAGAGATGAGGAGGGATTTCAAGTGTGCATTTTATTTGTATTTGAAATGTTGCTCTTCAGAGTTTGTTGTTACTAGGAGGCATCTGCCGGCGGTTCAAGATACATCTCAGGATAAACAAATTCTGTCCTATTAATATTTTTCTTTTCTTCCTCTAAATAAATTCTTGCTAATGAAGACCTTCCCCACCTCATTGTCACATGCAGAGATGGAACTTCTGAAGTGAGCATCCAGAGCTGGGGACAGTGGAGTGTGGCAGGGCATTGCGTGCAGCCTGATGTGTTCCCATGCCACAATCCCAGAGATTCTTCAGGGAAGGGCTGAGTCAGGAGCTGCTCACACGACACAGCAGGGAATTGGAGCTTCCTGGACAGTGCAGGGGGGATGGACATGCTTAGCCTTGTTTATTCTGGTCTTTCTACTTTATAAATTCTACTTCATGAAAAAAATGGAGTGGAGAGTGGCTGTGTAAGGATGTCAGAGCAAGGGCAGCTGTGGCCTGTGTAGCATCCCCTGTAAGCAGTTAGCCTGTGCTCTGCTGCTTCCAACTGCTTTGTCCTCATGGGTGTGATGCCTTGGGAAGGCTGACCTGGAACAGAGACTGGACAGAGCCAGAGAATAAAGTAGATATTTATTGAAAGGCCTCTAGAATCCACCTTGGGCTGGACAGGGCCTGACCAGGGCTGCGCCCAAGGTGGATTAAGAATGGTCACAGAATGGCTGACTGGTCAGGAGATCTTACATTTTTATCAGTTTTGGTCCATTTGCATATTGGGGTTGAATTGTCCCATTCCAGCTCCAGGCTGTCAGGTCCCACCCTTCTTTTTCCTCCCTCCAGCCCCCCTTGGTTGTGCTTTGGGGCTGAAAGTTGTCCTTGGTGTGCAGCAGGAGAAGGATTTGTTTTGTGTCCCTGCTGTGTGAAGAGAGCTGGCTAACACTGAATGTGAAGCTCAGAACTGCACCCCTGGGCAGCACAGAATCTGAAATACATGAAAGCTCAAACTTAAGGCATCAGGTGAGCAGCCAGGTTCCTGGGCTGACACCTGAGATCTGGTGTGCCTTGTCATGCTGCATAGTCACACTGTGGGGACAGTCGTGCTGGAGGCTGGAGCTGCCCCTTCTTAAAGCCCTGCAGGAGCTACTGAACAAGCTCTGCTTCTTACAGGGTGTAATACCAACAATTGACTATTGAGCAATTCCCTGCCTCGGGCTTAGAGCTCCATCTGGATGTGAAATTTTGTCTTGGAGGATCTGGTGCTGGGGGAGGCAGCAGCTCCTTGCTTCCCTGCCTGGAGAAGCTGAGAAGGACAAGACTCTTGACTCTTTATTCAAGGACAGAGCTGGTGTAAATTTTAATTTTTTAATTAAAGCATGCGTGCTCAGTTCTTAAGTTAATAGCAGCAACCATGTGACCTCACAATGAGATGTTCACAGTGAGATCTTTTCCTTATTGAAACCTGTTGTAGACTGGGGACATCGATTATTCACTTCCTCAAATTGAGCCTGTGACCATGTGCATAACTCCATTTCTGTTCAGCATGATCTGTGCCTGAGGGAGACATTTCAAAAGCTGAGAGCACAGGATGCTTTACAGCTCCTTACCCCTATGGAAATTCCCTGAGTGATGTCCTGGACAGGATAGTGAGGTCTGGGTGCATTTATCAATAACGAGGTTTCTTTATTAAATGTGAAGTGGCTGCAGCTGCAGTCCTTCAAGTGAGGTATTTCCTCTACACTGTACACAAGGGTACTGAACTCTAAACTTGATAAGGTACAGAGAAAGTTGACCAAGGGAATGAATTGCCTGTTTCGTGAGCGACTGGAATAGCCTGGCCTGCAAAACTTGCCAAAAAAAGGTGAGGAGTTATAGTTGTTTTCTTTGGTACAGCAAGGAGTTAAGTACCAGAGAGAAAGGAAAAAGTCACATTGGAAGACAGCATTTCCACAAGTACAGGTGGGTAAAAATAAATCAGGCATAATTAAATCAGTTAATAATCAGCCTAAAAATAGATTGCCCCAGGAAGGTCTGTAAAAGTCTTCTCCTAAAGGCAAAGGAGACACAAGTGTTAACTGCCTTTGAGATGGTGTTTGGACAGTTCATGAAAAGGAGGGTATGAGATGGTGCCTGCAGTGGTGAGGGCTCATTCTCAAGGGCTGGGAAATTCTGCAGGTCTTTACTGTGACAGCCAGTATCTGCTGGAGATACTTAAGCTAAAATGTTCTCTCTTGATCTTTGAATTAGAACTGAATTAAACTCCTCAGGGGGGGCTGGGAGAAAAATGTGAAAATATAAATGCATTGCAAATGCTTCAGTTATTATTAAAACAGGCAGCAAAAGGTTGTCAGCCACATCTGGCAACAGCAACTGTGGGGGATGCCAATATCTGTCCCATTCCCAGTAATTGTTTTTGAAATACCAACACAGAATAACACTACTTAATAAAACTGCATAATCCCTCTCCCTTTAAGCAGAGCTGAAACCAGCTGAAGAGTTGCTTTGGGAACAGTAAGTCTTGTTGTGTGGTGCCCCTTTCCAAGGTTTTGGCTTGATCCTGGGATGCTCCCCAGGCTCACACCAGCACCATGGGGGCTGTGGATGAGGGGGGTTGCAGTGACCTGGCCAAGGGTGCTCCTTGCAGCCTGGGGACCACCATGCTGCTGTGGGCTCTGATATTGGAGTTGGCCTCTGAGGGAGATGTTGTCCCCCAGATTTACTGGTTGGGTGTTGAGATGATGGCATAAAAGCTTTGGCTCTAGTGCATGCAGGAAGGGAAGGCCTGGAGTCCTCGTGGGTGCTGGGTAGAAATCAGCTCAATGTGCACAGAGGCAAAGGGAAATTCACAGAATCACAGAATTTCCAGGTTGGAAGAGACTTCAAGATCATCGAGTCCAACCCAGCCCCAACACCTCAACTAAACCCTGGCCCCAGTGCCACATCCAGTCTGTTGTAAACACATCCAGGGATGGTGACTCCACCACCTCCCCGGGCAGACCATTCTAATGCTTTATTATTCTTTCCATGAAAAACTTTTTCCTGATATCCAACCTAAATTTCCCTTGGTGCAGCTTGAGGCTGTGTCCTCTCCTTCTGTCAGTTGCTGCCTGGAGAAGGAGCCCAACCCCAGCTGAGCACAGCCACCTTTCAGGAGGTTGTAGAGAGTGATAAGGTCACTTATGATGGCCCAGGTGTCAACAGCTCTGGACTGAAATGGCTGATTCTGGACTGGCTGTGGCTGATAATGTTTTCTCAGGGCAGTGTGTCCTCTGACCAGTGTGGTTGTGCTCTCCAAGAACACGGCTTTCTGCAGGGAGAGATGAAATGCTGGAAATTTTAGCTTGCATCAGCCAGGGTGAGGAAACTGCACTTCCTTGAGAGTGGTTTGTGTGTGCTCCCTACCCACCCATCTGTGTGTGGCATTTAGACAAAGGAGCACTTGCAGGGAGCATCCTTCACTGGGGATTTCCAGATTGGTTCTACAGGAGTCACCCTTTAGCCATGTTTGCTGCTGTATAACTTAATCTTTGGAAGACAAAGACTCTCAGTCCTAGCCCAGATCTCTGAATCTCCTTATACAACAAAAATCAAGCAGGGACAGAGGTGGTTGGAGATGTCAACCAGGAAGTAATTTAAAAGTGAAAAAGGGAAGCATTACTCTACGAGCTAGCAAAGCTTGCACAGGGTTCTACTTGCTGATGACAAAAATCATTTGGCCTGATCCCATGGTCTCAAGTGGAGAAGCAGCTTCATCCTCAAGTGACTTGCTGTGCTTAAGTGCAGTTTAGTCTGTAGGTGTGCTGGCAGGAATGCAGGAGCTTTGGAAGCTTGCTGTGGGATGCAGCACAGGACCTTGATCACCCAGCAGAAGCTGGCTGGGACATGGTGCTTAAGATGCCTCCTAGTCACTGTGATAAAAAGACAGCTACAGAGACCTTGGCTGGCTTAGGTTCCTAACTGAAAAGTGGGGGTTTTGCAGTGTGAAGAGCTATAATCAATGTAAAAAGTTAAAAAGCATTCCCATGGTCCAAGCAGTGCCATCTGGAGAGTGTGGACACCAGGAATGTGCCTGCACAGGATGTGCTGCATTGTCTCAGAGGAGAGCATCTTTCATCTTTGGGTCATGCTGATTTTGGGAGACGAGTTATTTCTTTTTTTAATGAAAGACTTAGTAATAGTTTAAATCTACTTATGGATGTGTTTCTGATTCAATGACTTAATTCTATAAAATAGTAATCAAGGGGATGTGTGTAAGGACATTTCTGGGTTTTAAAGCTCAACTGCATTTTAGCCATTAGTTTCTTTTAAAACTGCAGGTCCTACTTTGTTAATGAACTGGTTTTGATGTCTGCAAACATGCAGCTTCTCTGATTACAGTCTTATCTTCAAGACTGCTGTTAAAAAAAAAATGAAATAAATTCAAATACATACATATCTTCATACAACTCATCCATTTCACAGCCGAAGCACCATCATGAAACCTGTTCAAACTAGGACAGCATGAATAGGGATAATGTCTTGATAAATTAAATTCTGCTACCAGAGAACAGTGGGAAGACTTCAGTCTAAATATCACCTTGGAACAGGCACACAGACTGAGGGAGTCTAATGTTGTAACTCTTGAGATGTTGTGCAAAACAACTTTACATGTCTGGTAGAAAAAAATAGTGAGATAACAAGGAGCAAAAATGATGCACCACAATGACCAGGATTTGTGAGCAGAA
Source organism: Horornis vulcanius (assembly GCA_013401035.1). Classification (NCBI taxonomy): domain Eukaryota; kingdom Metazoa; phylum Chordata; class Aves; order Passeriformes; family Scotocercidae; genus Horornis; species Horornis vulcanius. Next base: position 16,492 of record VZUA01039497.1, read on the forward strand.
CTGTAGGTAGAAATGGATTGATTCTTTTGGTTCATTGCCACCCGTGTAAATGAAAATCTGAAAAACCTGTTAATGAAAAATGTGTGATTTTTTTTGGCCTGAAAGTTGTGACAGACTAATGTAATAGCTTAAAGACGAGTGAAAGGAGTATTTTCATGGGGTTTGTGTGAGACAGGGTGTTTCAGAAGCTTTGAGCTGCTGTACAAAGGGCTGGATTCATTTGGTGAAATAGATCCTAATGCTTTGAGCTGCCAGGTGTGAGCTGTAGAAGGTCCTGCTGTTACATGGTGCTCTGTCATAGCTCCCAGAGATGATACACCCCATGAGCAGTGGCTGGGTTTTTGTTTTTTTTTTTCCAACTGTTATTGGATATCTTCTGATTTAATCAAACAGCTTCAGTAGCAGCATATTATGGTGGGTTTTGATCAGTGTGCTGGAGGGTTTTTATTGCTTAAACAGATTAAGATGCTGTACTACAAGGCTACTAAAAACAGCAGCTCTGTCTTAACTCTAAGCTTGCATAAATTGCAGATCTCTGGTCCTCTGTCTTCATGGGAGCACTATTTCAACATAGCTGGTAATGGTTAAAGCCATTGCATGTGTCAAGGGAAATGGGATCAACAAATGAAGTGAAGAACGTGACTTTCCTCTAGCTCATTTGGATTGTGCCATGTGGGACCATATGTCACTTGACCTTTATTTCCTTTGGCTAAATAGGATCAGTTCTAATGAAAACAAATTCAGAAAGTAGATCAGATTACAACACAACTTTGGTAAAAAAAAAATAAAAAATCAACAAACTTCTTGTTTCCTTTCTGAAACATTTCTGTAGTTGTATCTGTGCATTTTGGAATACCTTCTTTTCTGTGGCTTCATTTTCCTGCTTTATGTATATGGAGATTTGAGGTTATAGGTGCATAAATTATATTCTGTTAAGTAACTTGAATTTTATATGGGCAGAGTGGTTGAGCAGCACCCCATGGTTAAAATCCACATATTTAGATTATCAAAGATGTTTCTATTGTGGGATTCTGTAGTTCAAACATAAGTTCTAGAGCTCCCAACAGTTCTGTAATTGAATGTACAAGTTGCTGACTGCCCAAAGCTACAACTGTGGAATGTGATGGAGCTGTGGCTTATCTCCTGAACTGCAAGAATAGTAGAAAAATAGGCAGACTTTTCTGAGTTTAGAAGTTGCATGGTTTTTTTACATTGAAAATGCTTCTTTTCTGTCTGTCTTCAGCTTCCTTCATTCCACTTTTCTATTAAAGTGATCCTTGTCATTAAAAAAACCCAAACCCTGATGCTGTGTTAATGATTTAAGACTCCAAAAGGGCTCTGAACTCCTAAATAACTGGGTAAGTTCTGCCAATCAGTTTTGCCTAGTAGGAAAAAGTCTTTTCCAGAAGAGAAATCTCGTGGTTTTCAGTCAGGGGAAGGACTGTGTGAGACAAAATGGTGTAATCCCACAGACCCATCTGCAGAGGCTGCATTGCCTCTGGATATGCTCTTTCCTGCCCATAAAAAGCTGCAGTGGAATTTTTCACCCATTCTTTGGAGTGCTGTTGAGTCCAGAACAATCATAGTGTTTCTGGGGGGCAGAATCCATCTTCTAAATGCTGTGTATGAGTGTCATTATCTGTCTTTAATATCCTGCTGAACTGCTGTGCTGTAGATAATTATGTTCATGGGATGGAAGCTGTCACCAGTCATAAATACCTGCTGTTTTGGTGAAATGGATAATGCAAGTTTTTGTGCAAAACAAAGATCTCAAAGATGTGTGTGATGCTTATGGGTTGCTCCTGAACTGATGGGAAGCAAACGAAATGTCAACAGAGCTGTAATCAGTGGCATTGCCTTGACTCAGCACTTGCCAGGTTAGAGTACAAAAAAAGGTGAAACTCACTTGTCATCTGCCTTGCTGAAAATGTAGTGCCTTTCAAAAGGCAGAATGATTCACAGCACAGGCTGATCTGGTCTGGGAGAGTCGTGATGTACAGCTGGAGGCCAGTTACTCAGCTGTACCCGGGGGTCAGTGGTGGGGCCAGCAGTGCTCTTCATTCCTCACCTGGATAACATGACAGAGTGACCCCTGGGCAATCTTGCAAAGGGTGCAAAGCTGGGAGGAGTGGCTGGTGCAGCAGGGGCTTCACTGCCATTCAGAGGGCCTGGGACAGGCTGAGAAAGGGGCTGAAAGGAACCTCATGAAATTCAACAAGGGAAAAGGCAAAGTCCTGCACCTGGGCAGGAGTGACCCCCTGCACCAGCACTGGCTGGAAAGCAGCTCTGCAGATAAAAGACACATCCTGGGGGATGCCAAGCTGACAGTGAGCAAGAAATTGTGGGAAAGAAGGCCAGCAGCCTCCTGGGATGCTTTGGGAAGAGCACTGACAGCAGACCAAGGGAGGTGACCCTGTTTGCTCAGCCCTGGTGAGTTTGCAGCTGGAGCAGTGTCCAGGACTGGGCTCCCCAGGGTGGGAGACACACACTGGTGTGAAGGGCCGTGGAGGTGAAGGGATTGAAGCCTCTTGCACACAAGGAGAGGCTGGGAGGGCTGGGACTATTCTGCCTGCAAAAGAGGAGGTTTGGAAGGCTCTTACCCATGTGCAGAATGCATTTCTGATGGTGGGAGAAGGAAAGATGATGGGGGCAGACTTGTCTCATTGGTGTTCAGTCAGGCAATAAACAATGAAACAAGAAGCAGTAAACACAAATTGAAATATAGGAAATTAAACATCTGATTTTTTTTTTCTCTGAGAGTGATTGAACACTTGAGGTGGTGACTCAAAGAGGTGACAGAGTGACTATTTTTGGAGCTATTCAAAATTCTCCTGAACAAAGTGATCCATCTACTCTGCCCTGCTCTGTGCAGAGGATCCAGAGGTTCCTCAGCCATGCTGTGATCCTCCCTGGATACAGCCATGTGCCTAAACCCTCCTGTGAAAGGTAGCAATTGAGTAGATGCACTAACAGCCTGAATAATCCTCTGTTACTGTGAGTAATCATCTCCACTTAGATTTACAAACAGCCCTTTATGTTCCTGAGTGACATTAGTCTATTATCCTATTGCTGATCACTCCATTTGTTAGGAAGAGATAAAACTTCAGATAAAACTTCATTTGTTACCAGTTAATGAGCATTGCAATTAGAATCCTTCTAGCAGAAGGGAACATAACTCTGTTGTACACTATACCCCACTGCACTGACCATGTGAAATAAGAATTTAGTGGTATGAGCATGACATGGAGGGAACTGTGGCTGAAACCTTTGAGTTATGGTGTGAGTGACTGCTGGATTTATTCTCTGTCATCTGCAGTGTTTTGCCCTTGGTGCCTGCAGTCTGCTGAGGAGCCTGAAGAGGAGCAAGCACTTGTGCACTAATAGGTTATTTCTTATTAAATTAAGCTCAAGTGTTGCAGGAGCATTAGACTAGATGAAATCTCTTGGATTAGTTTGTTTTAGACCTTTTGCAGTGGTTCACAACTGTTCTGCAGAGCTGCTCTGTGGAAAGTGTGTGCTGCTGTGGTGGGACTCTGGTCCTTTGGCCCTTGCCCCTTACCTGTCTGGGGAGCTCTGCCACTGTTAGGCTGAATCTGGTTGGTTTGTACTCACATGGCTGTGTTCTGTGCTGCACATGATCAGAGCACTTCATAACTGCTACAGTTTCTTTCCTTGTTCCCTAAATTTAGAGGTGGAAGTGCGTTGGATTTACATGGCAAGATTTGCTAAAATGAACAGCTTAATGTTTGCAGTTCCAGGGAAGGTCTTGTGTGAGGACTGTACAAAGGTTGCTTTTAATCCCTGTTTCATGGTCTTCATATCTTCTGACTTTCAGTATTTTGCTGTGGCTGGACTAGTGCCCCTGTCATTTCTCTATTCAGATTAAGGCCAGGTTAATTAAGGTTTTGTGGGGCTTTGAATAACCTGCTCTAGTGGAAGCTGTCCAGCCCAGGGCAGGGGGGTTGGAACTGGATGATTTTTCGGGTCCCTTCCCACCCAGGCCATTCTATGATTCACTCAGCAGTGTGAAGTAAATTAAAATTCAGGTCTCACTGTTCATTTGTTGACTTCTGATCTTTATTTNATTCTATGATTCACTCAGCAGTGTGAAGTAAATTAAAATTCAGGTCTCACTGTTCATTTGTTGACTTCTGATCTTTATTTCAAATGACTCAAGAGCACAAACCCCCAAATATCTTCTTGGTCTTAAATGTCAGGCTTGAATACAATAATTCAGAGTTAGTATTTGAATGTGTTAGAGGCTTAGGTATTTGTTCTCTGCATTATCTAGGAGAGACATGGAAGTAAAGCATCTGACTCTCTATTCACTGCTCAGGCATTCATAGTCATCTGTGAGTTATTAATTTCATCTAGAAATTGCCTTCTCAATAGAACTTTTTAAATAATGCTAATGAGATTGGTTTTACTGTGTGCTAAATATCATTACAGATTGGAAAATTGGGCCTGGACTTTCTTTTTATTTTCCCTCCTTTAAAAGGCACCCTTTCATTTCTCTCAAATGAGGTATATTGCCATATCTTAGTTACACTGGCTTTTAATAATTATTTTTAATATGATGGGTAGATGAAAAGGACCTTCTAGTGGAAGATAGTCAGGAAATGCATCAGATGTACATTTGTAATGTGCTCAGAAGCTTTTAGAGAGTCTTTAAGGTTACCTAATTTGTATAGTGTAAGCAAATACATAAAGTTACCTTTTTTTGGCAGGATTGATTTTAACTGAACTTAGCAAAGAAAAGGCTCAAATAACTAAAAAGTCAGTGAACTTTCTTAGCTTTCCACTTAGCTGAGCTGTTCTGGGAGCTGAGTCTCTCCCTGTTTTTTACAGCTGGGTGGCAGCATTTCTGCAGCAATTCATTTGTATCTAAATTAACTGCTCAAAGTTGGTGTTTTTTTTTTAAGGATCAGATGTTACATGCTTTCTTCCTCTCAGCTGCGATTATCCTTTTCAGAGCAATATAAAACTGACCAAATATTAGTTACTTGTCTGTGATAGTGAGTCCTAACGGTGCTGCTCTGAGTATCAGTGGGTGCAAGATTTTACAAAAGGAGCAGGACTTTATAAAGCAGCACTGCAGGGACTCTGAGCATTCCAGTGACCATTCTGTCTCCAGCTGCTTGGTGTCCTCCCTTCCATTCACAGTCTGTCTTCAGGATTCCAGCTCAAACACCAGCTTGCTGCATTTATTCCCACCTCTAAAGATGAATTCAAACAGGCTCTGCCTCAGTGGTCTGAACTGATATTGTTCCCCCAATGCATTTTCCATTTATATATGCCCCTGCTCACCTACCTTGGTAAATTAAATCTCAATGTTCATGCTGAATTTTGCAAGTTTAAACTTTAAGCTGTTGGATTTTATTATTATTTGCATCAGAAAGAATTCCCCACCATCAATCAATGTTTACTTCATTGTGAGATTACCATAGGGCAATCACATATCTTTTTATATGCCTTAAGCTTTTATGCCCCTCATTGCAAAGTTTGCTTTCCCAGGTTATTTTTATCTGTCCTTTGAATCCATTCCCGTGTTATTCTACCCTTTGTGCAACTCATTTTCTGAAAGGATGTGGTTTTCCAGCAATGTTTTACTAGGGTTATATACATAATTACTGCCATTACCCAGATTTTAACAGTTATTCTGCATTTTATGAAGGGTGCTCCAGACATGCCCTGAGGTCAGTCTGAGTGAGTTACTGCATCTGTGTAATCCCTGCCACCACTACCTGGAGCTTGGCTCTGTTTAAACAGGTTTAGATGGATTCTGACTAGTCTGTAGGCAATTCACTTGGTCCTGTGTCTTTTATTACCTGTCTTCATTTTTTACAATACTGAACTTGGTGTGAGTGCAAACTTTATTTTATACTGCACATAAAAATATTCAGCAGCACTTGATCACTCCTGTTCCAGTGCCCACCCATCCTCTGGGTGAAGAAGAAGCTGAAGCCCTGGCTCTGGCACTTGTCCTGTAACCATTTTTTGACTTGGCAGATTGGATTGCCCTTTCAAACCCCTTCCCTTTGACTGGG